>JAZHYW010003592.1:0-100192 GCA_037355805.1 Ixodes ricinus | reverse complement strand
TCCTGGATTCATCGAATGGTGCAACCAACGTGGAGGCTCGGTCTCTGGGTGCCACGGTATCACGATCGCAACGCGGAACCTGGATCGGATAACGAAACGCTGCAAATTGGAATCTGTATGCCCCTACGTCGCACAGCAGCTAACGTCAATTTATTTTGTTTGCCGGTGAGGGTTGGAGTGGTACTAAAGATCTAGATTACGAGAGGCAAACTTTGCGGGGCAATGTGCTCATTTAATATCACGTCGCATTTCAGGGGGATCGTTTAGGTTCTAGCAACTTCGCATTTTGGGTGCTCCAAAATAAACCAGCGACGGCAAAGAGAGGGGGGGGGAGGGGAGGGGACCTCCTTCTAGCGTTTGCTCGCTATAGTAGAAAGAGGCGGAAGGAGTTTCCATTTATTGTCAAACCTGTCACCTATTATAGCAATACAGCGCTGATTGGGCGCTGTATCAGTGCTAATGTTATGTTCAAGTCAGCGCTTGCATCAGCGCTGCTCCTAGAACTAGTGTTTGTGTAGCGCCATGGTGCATGAGGCACCGGCAATTAGGCGCTAAGGCTGATTTCCATCGCGCATGGCGCGGCGCTGAGCAGCTAATCCCGAAGCAAGTAGCACGAAGATTAGAAGTCACGCCCTCGTTTCTCGCTGTAAGTGAGTTACTCGCCAACTCATGTTTCCAAACAAACCGAAGCGCCCCTCGCGACAAACCATCCGTGCCGCGCATACGCGATGGGGCGCCGGAAAAGCGCGCAGTCCTGAATCAACAGACCACTTGAATGTGATCTCGCCGATGTCGGTGTGAGCATAGACAGAAAGTTTCAATTTCACAGGAGAACTCCGCGCCCCCCCCCCTCTCAAATCGGCGCCTTTATATGTGTGAACTCTCATGCTCTTTTTCGCGATCGGAGTTGTTGAAGCTATGTCTTCCTAGCAATCTCTTACCACTCTGGTTTCCTAAGCGAAATCTCGCAGAACTCGTCAAAAATAGTGACGTGCTGTGATTCATTCCTTGTGAACGCCGCAAAATGGACAGGTATAGCCTGATTCACACTGTAGCATTCAGCTCACTATTTTCATTCGCGACGTCGCTCGGGCTGAAAAAGTGCAGAAGGTAGCTCCGATGCTCGACGTCGACACTCAAAATCAAACGCAGAAGAGGACCAAGTGAATCAGACATATTTAGTCGGTGGTGTCCACAGGAAACGATTATCAACATTTCCTCATATCTACTGTTTACACAGAGTCTAGATATCCCTCTTAGAAACTAAGACGCCGGAGCTGACGAGACAATATAGAGACGTGTGTCGGTTTCAGAACACAGCAGTTTTCTTTATGTTTCACGCGACTTTTTCTGTCACGAAGACCCACTCCTTAAATATCGAACATCTCGCGACATACGTTACTCATGCATTGACTTCCAAACAGGGGGCCGTATTTCAGGGAGAGGAGGGCGCGATCAATCCAGGAATGTGACGTCCGGATTGTCTTCGAACAGCGGACAATGAGGAAAAGCCGCCTCGCTCCGTTCCTCCTCGCTTCGGTCCACCTGCTCGCGGGGACGAAGGGAAGAGGAGAGGAATAAGAATCGTGACGTCACACGTTTCGTCAGCCTCTTCAGACCGTGTTCAATCGCGCACTCTTCTGCAAAATTCGGCCGTCCGTTAGAAATACTATAGTACGAGTGATTTTTGGGGTTGGCAGCGTCCGCCTATTGATCCAGCCTTGTTTTGCGAGCTCCAAATTTCGGCTCAGCGTCCTTTAACCGTTTTTTTTCATGTGTTCCACAACAGGTTCTGTAAAACAAGCTAACGATTCTAAAGAAAATAACGATAGAAAGGTATATTAGAGAGTGTTCAAGTTTCGCCAGCATTCCGGTGACGCTATATATATTGCTATTATGCCAGTCCTGTCACTATATAAAAATTACCCCTTCGTGAATATTTACGAGCGGTTAAAAATCATTCAAAACGTAAAGAATAAAGTACGTGTAGGCTATGAAAGGTGGATATTTTTATTATTTTCTATGCCGGCAACTTTCATCAGGCATTTGTTCTCAAAGATTTCGAGCGTGCAAGTGATACATTGAACGTACAACAAGAATCTTCGCACAAAGCAGAAAGAATAAAGCAGCACTTACTTATTGAAAATCAGACTAGTATATTACATGACCTTCAATTTATTTTGATCCTACTTGCGCAGGGAGTTATTGATCCAGTGCTACTGCGTAGTTCTTGCCGTCTCTCCTGGCTTTCTAGATGTCCTTCGTTCGGCTGGCACTTATATGCCGCGATGCCGAAACACGTCCGACAGTGCACATAAATACATGTACAAACCGTTTTAGGACCGTTCTTAATTCAATAAATTTGAAAGAACAAACAACACAACCTAGCTGGCCAATTAGTTCGTCTGCCTGACTGAAGAAATGTTCCAAGCTACCAAGTACGTACAGAATTATTCGGGATATTTGCTTTTATAATCGAGCGCAGAATGAAAATGCACTCGCTTTTCCCTTAGGAATGCATTACCGGATGTAAATCTTCAAATGGTTGCTGTTTGCTTCAATTTGCGACAGTACACTAGGCGCCAGTTGGGCCTCTAGCGTAATATTATAATAACTCTATGCTTTTAGCGCCTAAAGGCTGAACTCCATGGAGCGAATTATGCGACGGAAAACTCAAGAACGTCGCCGGACGGCACGCTCGCTTTGTGCGCGACGCTAGCAGCCACTTTGCTGATGCCACGCGAAGAGCAGAAGCCGCCTGGCAAGATTTATTGATTTTTCGAAGCATATTCGTCTCTTGGAGTCAATCCGTTAGTTATAACCTGTGCTACGGTGACATTAGAATTTTTTCTCTGTTGTATTCACTCTTTTATTTATTTTTTTCTTTTGTGATCACGTTCCGCATGCAGAGCAGGCACGTTTCTACACGTGTGAGTGCGAGACGCACAAGTTTGTTCCTGAATCTAAACCGTTGTAGAACGCCTCTTCTCTTTTTTTTTCATTCCACGTTAAATATTTTTTAAAACGGAGTCTTTTTTTTTTTGCTTTTTTGGGTGTGTTTTTTAGCGTCACATTCTTCTGCTTCAGTCCACACCAGCAACAGCCCACGTTTTGGTTCTTCCGATCCGCTTTCAATATGAACAAGAAGCAGGCGTGTACGAAGCTGGACAGCCAATAGCTCCAGAAAATGGGAGTCCGGGTGCCCAAGAGCCAGGGTAGAATTGGCGGGCGGCGATACTAGGTCGAGCGTGGCGGAGTTCGCGAAAGAGGGTCACGAAGTTTCCCAGCTTGCGGTCGGGTTCGTAACCGAGCAGCGTGAGCACCCTGTCGATTGAAGACGTGGTGTGTGCCCCTGGTCCGGCTGGCTCTCTGATACGTGGGCCTTTTCCAGGGTTTCCGGCGGCGCATGCGCGGCAGCAGCAGACAGGAGTCCGCCATTTTTGGTGGCGTGGTATACGTCCGGCTCGGGGCCTGCATGAGGCAGCGGTGGTTGCGCGTTTTGAAGCACTCCGACAGGACCTAGCGCTGTTTCCTTGTTGGCTGCAGCAACGACAGCAAGCTGTTGTCGCGGTTTAAGCTTCTTTGGGTTTCCTCTACTAGCCCGTACTCGACGAAGCGGCAGCTCTGGATTCGGGCGGTCCAGCGAAACAATGCGGACAGCTCAAAGGCAGCCTTCAAAGCACTCCCGCGTTTGCAGTTGCCACTTCAAGGAAAGTTCCTGTTTTTGTTCCTTCATTTTTTATTTGTGTGGAATACAAGTCAACAGATTGGTTAGCTATGGTGTCGTGATCGCTTATATGCCACGCAAAGCGAGGCGCCTCGGAGTTGGCGTTTCTGGGATGGTGCGATTCACTGCCACACTTTTTTGTTCACCAATCTGACGGTCTCACGTTGCTACGCAAACTGCCTGTCTGCTTTTTGGTTGTTGTAAACTTTAGAATAACCCACAGTTTTCAAATATTTATAAATCATTGAGGTAAAGTGGGTTTTGCTGCAGTTCGTTGCTACGCGCACACTCAGAAAGTGAAATGGGAGCAGATCTATCGCTACCACGACCGCATCTGCTGGTCTTGTGGTTAAATAAGAAAGCGAAAACAATCATCCTGATGTGTTGTCCTCGTGTATGTATCGAGTAAACAAAAAATAGAGGTGCTTTTAACGTTATCTACAAACGCAAAACTAAAAAAAAGAAAACAGGCGCGGCCGATTTTGTGTTTTTTCTTCAGGACCTACAGTCACACACAGCTGCAGCCTGAAGTGGGGTGACATCAATGACGAGGCCTCGCTCAGAAATCGGTGGCCGGCACGTATTAATCTCAGATATTTATTAAACATGTATTATAGCGGTGAATTTGACCTTGTGAAACTTGAATGTGTGCTGCTTTCTGTAAAAAGCGAGACCACCAAACTCGCCAGGGTCAGTGGCGCCTCGCAAACGACATACTAGGCATAGTGGCTGAACAAGTCCGCCGTTGACCCGGCCAAGTTTGTTGGTCTCATTTCACAATGGCGTTGAAATTTCTGCAAGGTGAATTCCACCACTAAAATACACCTTTGATTAGAATTACATTGGTACTCCAGGCAGCACAGACACGTTGAAAAGACGTCGAAAGAAGGTGATGACGTCAGGAACCACATGTCGAAAGAACGTCGAAAGTCTGAACGTCAAGTCCCTTCGACGTAATATGGAAAGGCTAATGTCTGGAAAAAGGGTGGATTTTACGTCGACATAACGTCCCACTTAACGACCTTAGAACGTCGAGCGCACGTCTAAATTGGACGGGAAGTGAAGTGATAACGTTATATCGACGTTGACACAATGTCCCATCTAACGATCATAAAACGTCGAGTATACGTCTAAACTGAACAGGATGTCAATTGAAAACGTCATTAAAGATAAAATAATGTCCCATTTAATGACATAAAATGTCGAGCGCAAGTCTGTGATAACGTCATGTCAACATTGTAATAACATCCCATTTAACGACCATAAAACGTCGAGCATACGTCTAGACTGAACGGGATGTCAATTTACACCGGTCTCGACATGGGTCACCGTGGAACGATGGAGTCAACCGAATCTGGTGGCTTCGTCGTTTGAAGGTATGCTCGCGAAAGCATGTATATTCGGACGGAATAGCCCATTTGCTAAATCCCCCAAGCGCCCCGGCCCGCTGTTCAAGAATCATGGGAACGGTGTAAGTCACCAGTCACCTAGCTGTGTTTGGAGATTTGTGTTTGTCCTTTGTCCCTCTTGTCCCCCTCTCCGAGGATTTATTTTCGTCATTCTACCTAGTAATCGGTAATTTCGGCCACTTCCATGGTTAGACAGTTTTGGGTGTAATTCGGAGTCACCCTAAACAAGCGTCCTATAGTGCCCAAGGACCTGTCATATCACTTTTAAGATTGCTCGTCAATGACAACGTTTTCGATACTGTGCGTGCTGTCCACCCTTCAACCTGGTTTAGGTGCAGAAATCTCTTACATTATTGTCATTCTCTTACAGCTTCAAAGACGCTGATATTAAGTTAGAAACGCTAAAAATGCTGTTAGTAGCCCCGCTGACTTCGAGCTAAATCCTGTTTTTTGTTGTTGTGGATTCTCGGCTTTTTAAGCAATTCCTGCTAAAAAACATTCACGAGAATGATAATATTGTAAGAGATTTCAGCAGCTCAGCCAGGTTGAAATGTGGATTGCATGCACAGTATAAAAAATGCTGACATTGACACGAAATTTTAGAAGTGATGTGACAGCACCTCGGGCTCTATAAGACACTTGTTTAGGGTGATCAAGGTGTTCGCTCAGTCACTATTGGGACGTCTCGCGCTCAACGTTCAAAGAACCTCCCGGAGGAAACGTAGAACTGACGTCTATTATTGCCAATGACGTCAAGGTGTCGCTCAGAGATTGTTGGGACGTCTCGCGTTCAACGTTACAAGAACCTCCCAAAGGAAACGTAAAAATGACGTCGAATATTGTCGATGACGTCAAGGTGTTGCACAGGACCTTGTTGGGACGTCTCGCGCTCCACGGTATAAGAACTTCCCGGAGAAAACGTAGACCTGACGTCTATTATCGCCAATGACGTCAACGTGTTGCTAAGACATTCTTGAAACGTCTCGCGCTCAACGTCTGAAGAACCTCCCGAAAAAACGTAGAACTGATGTTGAATAATGTCGATGACGTCAAGGTGTTGCTCAGGACATTGTTGGGACGTCTCGTGCTCGACGTTCAGAGAACTTCCCGGAGAAAACGTAGAACCGACGTCGATTAATGTCGAAGACGTCAAGGTGTTGCTCAGGACATTTTTATGACGTCTCATGCTCGACGTTCAAAGAACTTCTCATACAAGACGTCGAACAGACGTCGATTACTGTTGAAGACGTCGAGGTGAAGCTTATGACGTTGTCACTACGTCGCGTGTTTGACGTTGTCGGAACCTCTCATGTGGACGTACCAATGCCGTCGATAAAAAGTTTGTTAAGGACTTCGACGTCGCCCAACGTCGAGGACCTTATTTCGATGTCATCTCGACGTCTTGTGCTGCGTGGGTAAGTTCAGGCGCCGGTGTTTTTCGGACGGTTTAGAATAAGCTTTCACGTTTATGAGAATGCATCTTGCTAATTAAAATTTCCAAGCAAATTAAACAAATAGCTCGCAATTAAAAAAAAAGGCTTTCCTTAACTGTAACTTGGTCTCGAATATTTTCTGAATTTACTGCCGGTACTGCATATGACATGAATCCTAGTTTAATGTAACCGTTTGCACTTTCTCATTCGTCGAAGAGAGCTTCAACTGGGTCGTCAGTCGCAACGAACGCCACGGAGAAGTCAGTCGTCAATTCATTCGAAAAAAATGTACAAACGTGCGAAGTCGTCCGTAGTTAACGCATTAACTGAAAACAAATCTGCTCGTTGATTGTGTTGGTTAGAGGAAAAATAAACGCTGAGCAGTGAGCGCATTTCCCGACCGCGTTCAGACAGCCAACATAGCTTGGAGAGGGCAGAATCAGAAGCAAGGCAGGCCATCAAAAACGCCTCTTCTGCTTGCCGATACATGGCGCCCAACATTTGCGGAAAAGGCCCATTGTAGAGCACGTCTACGCCCATGCTGGCTTATTCCTCTTCCGTGCCAGTGGTTCAACCGAACAGATCTTCCGGCGGCCCTTGGAGGCGCTGCTTGTCGGTTGCCAGCGCGATCACGGCCTAGAGGCGTTGCTGCTGGCATTCCTGCTACTCAGTGTGAAGCAGGTCCGGGTGCTGCGCCACACCTGCTTGATTCAGGCGGAGGTGGCATGCCCATGCAGCCAAAACCGCATGGACGCGTCTAACCTGGCCGTGGCGCTGGCACCCAACTTCTCGGTCTACCCTGTGCGCCCCGTTTCCTGCGGAAATTCCTGCAGAGAGAGGTTGGCCAGGGATCGCTGCTCCAGTTGCTCGCGGAGCAGGCTCCACGGGGGCGGGGAGGGGTGGCGCAACTCACGCTTGACGACGCGGAAGTCACCGCCGCCCCAACCGGCAAGTGGAAGAGGACCGCGGCGGGTTTACTGTCCCACCTGCGCAACCTAGTGCCGCTACGCCAAACCCTTAAGACATATGGTGCTACCCCGGTCCCCAGCACCTCAGACACTTGGAAAGCCAGGACCCTGCGGACAGGACCCCGAACGTCCAGGCGCCACCCTGGAGCGCCTCTGGAGCCGGGTTCCGCATACTGGTCCCTGCGGGCGCTGCAGCTGTTCGGTCGGAGGACAGACACGCAGCAGATGCCACCTGGCCTCCCTCCTGTTGTAAATGCTCGTCGCCAAAAATGTAGTAAATGAAAATGCGGTCACCAATGAACATAAAAAAGAGCAGTGCCTGCGTGGGCCTGCGGAAGAGACGAGGCCTCTTACATGCCGAAGTGGTGATCGGCGAAGCCAGGGGCGCGAGAGCTCCGGGAGGAAGGAGGAGACGTCCGATGCGGTCGGTCGCTCAGACGCATACCTTCTTATTTAACGGTCAACAACGTGGGGGTTGAGCGCCACGGGGACGCAACCCTGACAACACTGGCTCAATGGCGAAGCAGTGGCGCCATCTAAGCAGTGGCAAGAAACCAAGTGAAAAATTTAAAAACTACACCTCCCTGCAAGAGGGCCGAGGTCCCAAGCGTGTCGAAGAGCACCGGAATCGGACCAGACAAAGGGGCCGAAGCCACAGCTTCTCGGCCGCGCGTGCGCTGCCGGAGGCAAACGGCCCACGCAGCACAAGACGTCGAGATGACATCGAAATAAGGTCCTCGACGTTGGGCGACGTCGAAGTCCTTAACAAACTTTTTATCGACGGCATTGGTACGTCCACATGAGAGGTTCCGACAACGTCAAACACGCGACGTAGTGACAACGTCATAAGCTTCACCTCGACGTCTTCAACAGTAATCGACGTCTGTTCGACGTCTTGTATGAGAAGTTCTTTGAACGTCAAGCACGAGACGTCATAAAAATGTCCTGAGCAACACCTTGACGTCTTCGACATTAATCGACGTCGGTTCTACGTTTTCTCCGGGAAGTTCTCTGAACGTCGAGCACGAGACGCCCCAACAATGTCCTGAGCAACACCTTGACGTCATCGACATTATTCAACGTCAGTTCTACGTTTTTCGGGAGGTTCTTCGGACGTTGAGCGCGAGACGTCCCAGGAATGTCTTAGCAACACGTTGACGTCATTGGCGATAATAGACGTCAGGTCTACGTTTTCTCCGGGAAGTTCTTATAACGTGGAGCGCGAGACGTCCCAACAAGGTCCTGTGCAACACCTTGACGTCATCGACAATATTCGACGTCATTTTTACGTTTCCTTTGGGAGGTTCTTGTAACGTTGAGCGCGAGACGTCCCAACAATCTCTGAGCAACACCTTGACGTCATTGGCAATAATAGACGTCAGTTCTACGTTTTCTCCGGGAGGTTCTTTGAACGTTGAGCGCGAGACGTCCCAATAGTGACTGAGCGAACACCTTGATCACCCTAAACAAGCGCCTTATAGAGCCCGAGGTGCTGTCACATCACTTCTAAAATTTCTCGTCAATGTCAGCATTTTTTATACTGTGCATGCAATCCACATTTCAACCTGGCTGAGCTGCTGAAATCTCTTACAATATTATCATTCTCGTGAATGTTTTATAGCAGGAATTGCTTAAAAAGCCGAGAATTCACAACAACAAAAAACAGGATTTAGCTCGAAGTCAGCGGGGCTGCTAACAGCATTTTTAGCGTTTCTAACTTAATATCAGCGTCTTTGAAGCTGTAAGAGAATGACAATAATGTAAGAGATTTCTGCACCTAAGCCAGGTTGAAGGGTGGACAGCATGCACAGTATCGAAAACGTTGTCATTGGCGAGCAATCTTAAAAGTGATATGACAGGTCCTTGGGCACTATAGGACGCTTGTTTAGGGTGACTCCGAATTACACCCAAAACTGTCTAACCATGGAAGTGGCCGAAATTACCGATTACTAGGAAGAATGACGAAAGTAATCTCTGGAGAGGGGGACAAGAGGGACAAAGGACAAACACAAATCTCCAAACACAGCTAGGTGACTGGTGACTTACACCGTTCCCATGATTCTTGGACAGCGGGCCGGGGCGCTTGGGGAATTTAGCAAATGGGCTATTCCGTCCGAATATACATGCTTTCGCGAGCATACCTTCAAACGACGAAGCCACCAGATTCGGTTGACTCCATCGTTCCACGGTGACCCATGTCGAGACCGGTGTAAATTGACATCCCGTTCAGTCTAGACGTATGCTCGACGTTTTATGGTCGTTAAATGGGACGTTATTACAATGTTTACATGACGTTATCACAGACGTGCGCTCGACATTGTATGTCGTTAAATGGGACATTATTTTATCTTTAATGACGTTTTCAATTGACATCCTGTTCAGTTTAGACGTATACTCGACGTTTTATGATCGTTAGATGGGACACTGTGTCAACGTCGATACAACGTTATCACTTGACTTCCCGTCCAATTTAGACGTGCGCTCGACGTTCTAAGGTCGTTAAGTGGGACGTTATGTCGACGTAAAATCCACCCTTTTTTCCAGACATTAGCCTTTCCATATTACGTCGAAGGGACCTGACGTTCAGACTTTCGACGTTCTTTCGACATGTGGTTCCTGACGTCATCACCTTCTTTCGACGTCTTCTCAACGTGTCTGTGCTGCCGGAGGCAACGGGAAGGAGGCCAGCCGTGTTCCCGTCGCGCACGAGCAAGGCAAGGATCGGGCGGCCAGTGAGTAGTTCGCCGGAAACGAAAAGTAAAGGTGTGTGTTTTGAGATCTGCCTCGTTGATCTTTTTTCGGATGAGCAGTAGCACCGAGCCCGCTGACATCGAGAAAACAGCATTTACATGCTACACAAAGGATTGTACGAGTTTGTGCGCATGCCCTTTCGCTTGAGCAACTCTCCTACGACATTCCTGCGCGTTATGGACATCGTGCTTGGAGACGCAAGGCACAACTACGCCATGGCATACATAAATGACGTAGTAGTCTTCTCAAGCTCGTACGAAGAACATCTTTTGCACATTCGAACTACACCCGAGCGCATGCGGAATGCTTGTTTGTTAGTTCACCCGGGAAAAATGCAACTGGCAACATCTAAGATTAACCTGCTCGGTTTTTTAACGGACGAAGGAGCGCTTAGCTTTAAAGAGGACAAGCTGAAGGCCGTAACTGAATTTCCTTTCCCCATGATGCAGAGTTTAGAGCAATTTCTGGGCATGGTTGGATTTTACCGCCAGTTTATCAGATAACACGGCCTCTGAACGAACTTCTGCGCAAAGGCGTCAAGTGGCGTTGGACAGAGGCACAGCAAAATGCTTTTCTTCAACTGTCCAGAGCTATTGCTGAAACAGCATCTTTGAAGCTGCCGCCCAGGCAGCACAGCCACGTTGAAAAGACGTCGAAAGAAGATTGATGACGTCAGGAACCACATGTCGAAAGAACGTCGAAAGTCTGAACGTCATGTCACTTCGACGTAATATGGAAAGGCTAATGTCTGGAAAAAAGCGTGGATTTTACGTCAACATAACGTCCATCTTAACGACCTTAGAACGTCGAGTGCATGTCTGAACTGGATGGGAAGTCCAGTGATAACGTTATATCAACATTGACACAATGTCCCTATAAACGACCATAAAACGTCGAGTATACGTCTAAACTGAACGGGAGGTCAATTGAGAACGTCATATTAGCGAAATATTAACGTCCCATTTCACGACATAAAATATTGAGCTCACGTCCGTGATAAGGTCATATCAACGTTGAAATAACGTCCCATTTAACGACCATAAAACGTCGAGCCTACGTCGAGACTGAACGGGATGTCAATTGATAAAGGTCTCGACCTGTGCCACCTTGGAACAATGGAGTCAACCGGATCTGGCTTCGTTGCTCGAAGGTATTGTCGCGAAAGCATGTATATTCGGACGGAATAGACCATTTGCTAAATCCCCCAAGCACCCCGGCCCGCACTCTCGGAATCATGGGAACGGTGTTCCTTCAGCTCAATAGTGATCGGTAATTTCGGCCATTTCTATGGTTACACAGTTTTGGGTGGAATTTGGATTCACCCTAAACAAGTGTCCTATAGTGCCCAAGGACCTGTCATATCACTTTTAAGATTTCTCGTCAATGGCAGCATTTTTGATTCTATGCATGCTGTCCATCCTTCAACCTGGTTCAGCTGCAGAAATCTCTTAAATTATTATCATTCTCTTACAGCTTCAAAAACGCTGATATGAAGTTAGAAACCCTAAAAATGACTCCGAACTAAATCCTGTTTCTTTCTATTTCTTTTGTTGTGAATTTTCAATTTTTTAGGCAATTCCTGCTAAAGCAACAATCACGAGAATAATAATATTGTAAGAGATTTCTGCAGCTCTGCCAGGTTGAAAGGTGGTTTCCATGCACAGTATCAAAAATGCTGACATTGACGAGAAATTTTAAAAGTAATATGAAAACCCCTTGGGCTCCATTCGCAACTCCAGTGCGCCGCTCGCCCTCCCGCGGACGAACGGAGAATCAGAAGAGCGGGGACGGCAGTGGCGGCGGCGGCGTGGAAACGGTGGCAGGGACTGTCGGCCTTGATGCGTGAAGCCGTTTTAACGAAAAAAGTGAGCTCGTTAAAAAAGGCATTCTTGTGCTCAGCCTTGCAACAGCGTTGCATGAAGGACCGGGATGTCTAATTCCATTAGGGACTTTTCGTGTATCGCATATGATGCGGATTTCTGGTCTTGTGCATGGCCGCAAGCTCAATCTGTGCTCAACGTGACGGAAAACGCCCCCGCTAATAATTAAGAACTCTATAGTACGGTCTACGAAAAGTCTATTCTTCGGAAAATCTAGACGAGAAAACTCGTCGCGCAACGGTATGTCGAGCAATGCAAATCAGGAGTGGGTTCGCGTTTTAAGGCCGTTACAATGAACATGACCATCTATTCCAAGCACTTTAAAAAGAGAGAATACCCGTAATTGCTTTCAGGTAATTACAAAGCAAATAAAAAATGCTCGAAGCATTTTAAGCGTCTCTGTTAGCCAGCCGTTCGTGACGAGAGCTTAGAACGCGCAGTTTTGGCCAGAGGGACCGAAATGATGCAAATAACACGGTACAAAAAATGTACGGTATATTAAAATATTTATTTTTGATAGAGAAATAAATAAAACCCCTAAACACGCCGATTATGTTCATACGCAGTTTTTGCATAGCGTACGACACCCCTAAACTTCAGTTGGACGTACAGCGCACTGACGTTCAACCGGCGCTACCAACTTTCACGAGCGGCTTGATAGCCGAGTTGTGCAACTTCTTAAAATAGCTTAAGCAAGTGCAAAAGTCTGTAAAAAAGAAAAGTAATCGGGGTTTTCTTGGCACTACCGCAAAACCTCGGTGTTTCTTTTTTGTTTTTCGGTACTCTTTGATGCGTACTTTAGCTGTTTAATATCTTATATTGCCCCGTCATCAAGCCTCTAGTAAAAGTTGGGGCCGTCAGTTTGACGTCAGTGGGCTGCACGGCGAACTGAAGTTTCGGAGTGTCGTATATGTGACAAGGGGTGTAAGGACTACAGCTTTCTTTTCTTTATTTTTTTTAGAGTGATGAGCACGGAGCTTCTGGTGCGGACTGAAAATTGTTTTTCAAAGGCGTAGCGCGAGCTTGCGGTTGTAATGCTACAGCGCACGGTAGCCTGCGGTAACAAACTTTCTATCAATAACCAGAGAGCAGTTTGATCACGTGTTGCAATACACTAAAACCGAGACGGTGAGCAGCGAGTTGTGAGGCTGTGACGCAAAGACACCAAAACTGTGAACGCTGCTCTTCAGAAGCTTGACGGTAACCGTTCGCGGCTCTCTTCTTAGAGCATTAATGGCCAGGCAAAGCGCAGACATATCTTCATCACCCTCAAAATATTCTGCCACAAACAGTAACGTGGCCGGTGCCTAAAACGGGCTCGCTCACCACAAGGCTTCGCAATTTGAGGTTTCTGCAACTTTTAAATATCAGCATGCTCGTTTTCCTAATGTGCATCAGCATCTCCGTCATCTGTAATATGATCCCTCCCTAACCGCTTCGCATTTGTAGACAAATAAAGCATTTTTAGCGCGCTGAACAGCGTCAGCGAGCAGGATCACGGGATATCCTGGAGAATATATTCCCGTTTCTTCCGCCATCTTGGAACTACCGCCCCGCCACCTATAGGGCGTTGGAGTTGCGAATAAGGCTCTTGTTCAGGGTGATCAAGGCGTTCGCTCAGACAATGTTGGGACGTTTCGTGCTCAACGTTCAAAGAACATCCAGCAAAAAAAAAAGACACGTAGAATTGAGGTCTAATAATGTCGATAACGTCAAAGTGTTGCTCTGGACATTGTTGGTACGTCTCGTGCTCCATGTTCAATCAACTTCATGTAGGAAACGTAGAACTGACGTCTAGTAATGCGAACGACGTCAAGGTGTTGCTCAGACATTGTTCGGACGTCTCGCGCTCAACGTTTGAAGAACTTCCCAAGAAAAACGTAGAAATGACTTCGAATAATCTCGATGACGTCAAGGTGTTGCTCATGACATTGTTGGGACGTCTCGTGCTCCACGTTCAAAAAACTTCCCGGAGAAAACGTAGAACTGACGTCTATTATTGCCAATGACGTCAAGGTGTTGTTCAGACATAGTTGGGACGTCTCAAGCTCAACGTTCGAAGTACCTCCCGGAAAAACTTACAACTGACGTCAAATAATGTTGATGACGCCAAGGTGTTGGTCAGGAGATTGTTGGGACGTCTCGCGCTCGACGTTCCAAGAACTTCTCATACAAGACGTCGAACAGACGTCGATTACTGTTGAACACGTCGAGGTGAAGCTTATGACGTTGTCACTACGTCGCGTGTTTGACGCTGTCGAATCCTCTCATGTGGACGTACCAATGACGTCGATAAAAAGTTTGTTAAGGACTTCGACGTCGCCCAGCGTCTAGGACCTTACTTTGACGTAATCTCGACGTCTTGTGCTGCCTGAGCAGACCTCAAACGTCCCATTGCACTGCAAACCGATGCCAGCCGCTACGGATTAGGTGCTGTGCTGCTTCAAGACTTTGATGGTGACTTCCGACCCGTAATGTTTGCTAGCCTTACGTTGACAGCAGCTCAACGGAATTACAAAGTTTGCGAGCTTGAGTGCCTAGCCATCATATTCACCCTGCATAAATTCCACATGTATCTTAATGGCGCGCGCTTTGTGATCCAGGCAGATAATGCCGCCTTGTCTTGGCTTCTGCGGCTGGAAAAGCGGGCAGGACGTTTAGCAAGCTGGGAACACCCCTGTCAGACGTGGCTAGTTTAGTGCACTTCAAGCGAGTGCACTTCGACCCGTCGAAACACACTCCAAGTGTGTTGGTGCTACACGGGAAAACTTAGTGTCACTCTAAAATGATGGCAATGACGATGGGTAAGTAATTGGCACGCAAAATATTAAATTGCTTATGCATATTTTCATAAATAACTTCGTCGTCTTATTTAAACACGTTTCCACGCATTGTTACGCTAAGTCACGAGATTTAATCTAAATTTAAATCCAATTTGATGACTGTGACCAGCCATTACAAGCGAGGCAATTCCAAACTCTAGACATCCAGATCGAAACGGGCAGGGGTGGCACGGTGGGAATAGAAACCAGGATCCCTGGGTTCTGCAACGCGAGCTTTCGCTCCGCGTGCTCCGAGCTGGTTTGCGCGAGCCCACTCGGCCACTCCCCACTCTCCACAACGAAACATCATGGAGTGTGTGGAGGACGAGCTGGAGAGCGATATCCGCGATGTTAGGCAGTGGAAGCGCGTGGTGGGGTCACTTTTCTCCGTGAGAGCCCAACGTCTTTCAGATAAGAGGCAGCAGGAGCTGCATGCCGACGCACAGGAGAGGCTTTCGAGTGACATCAATTAGCAGCTGCAGGCCAATGCCTTCACCATAGCCACTCTAATGACCGACAGCCTACCTGTGATCAGTCGAGAACAGTGGACTTTCCTGAGGAACGAACGGTGGTCCGAAGACACCTTGCCCCATTTGGGCTAGTTCCTTTTCAAGCAGGCTTTCGCGTCTCTCCTGCCACCTTTTGATTCCTGGTGGAGTCTTGCAGGTGCCTTCTGGCCGTCGCTGGCCGTCGCGAAGGGGCCAGGGATGCAAACTAAATTAACCGCTTGTTTTTCTACAATGCACTACTTTCTGGCCAACAGAAAACAAATGCGCCTTTAATGTTACTCCTATCGAAATAATCATTTTACGCAGTGTTAGTTTCTTCTATTAGTTTTACGCCTTGAACACTGCTATCGAGATTACACACTCGGTCTACCGGAGCCGGCGTAGTGTGCTCCCCGAACTCACTTCATCGAAAGTGCGTTCTTCGGGCGGGGCTGGAGATTGAACTCAGGATCACTGGGTTCTGCACCGCGAGCTTTCTCTCCATGTACTCCGATGTAGTGTGCACTAGCCTACTCGGCCACCAATACCCCTTAATAAAGACACTTAAAAAAAATTAGACGTTTACAATTTTCTGTAATGCCGAATTGCAGCGCAGCTCTTGAGGAGGAGGAGGGGAGGTTACGAAGGGAAGGATATGCAGCTGCTCCCCCTCCGTAGCCTCCCATCCCCTCTCCAGCTCCCCTCCCATTTTTCAGAAACTTTTCGCTAAATTTTTCGCTAAATTTAGCGGTGAAATTTCTCCGCTAAATTGACATGTGACGTCACATGACACGTTTCGTGGAATTTCATGTCTGGCGTCATACGTAACGTCACAAGGGCAAATTTTTCCCGCTAAATTTAACAAAAAATTTCCCGCGAAACTTACATAAAAATTTTCCCAACAAATTTATCGAGAAGCTTTTACCTTGTTGGCGTCACACACGAAGACAGACGTGACGCCACGTGTGATGTCATTTTGGGAAACATCCCATAACGCAACGCGCGGTTAGGCCGACGCCGCCCAACCCGGAAACGGTCGCCTAGGAGCTGCGCTCTAAAACAACGTTCCATCAATGAACAATTTTTGCGCCAATTTGATGATTCCGATCGATCATCGCAAGCCAAGATAAAGGAAGAGGCATATCCAAGTTTGGCGTTCCGCTTCGTCCCACGGAAGTCTACGAGGAGGCCTTGACACTGCCTAATTAGATCATAATTATAGTGTTGTCTCGAATACCGTATATACACGTGTAATGTCCGCAGGTATTTTTTTATGATTTCGGGCGGTTACTAGGGCTGCGGCCATTACACGGAGAAAAATGAAAATGTTTTCTGGAAATAATATTTTTGCGCCAGAAGTTTCACTACTTGTTTTCATTATATGGAAGCACGCACACGCCTTGCTAGAACAAAAAACATTTATGGTTATTGCATAGACAGGTGGGCAAAGCCCTTTCCACTCCTCCGTAGTCGATCACTCATCTTCGGAACTCGTTGTCCGGCGTCTCGGCGTCGTCAACGCCGAACTTTCGCCCGGCTGCTCTTTTGCTGTTGCCTTGAGCAAAGGCAATAACTATTGAGTTTAAAGCCGGCCGTGTGACTCGTGTACTTCCCCATCCAGAAGCCTAAAGTGGGTGACAGCGGGAAACCGGGGGTACTCGCAAACACAATGAGATGCACTGCCTCTGATTCGAGATTGTTTGACATAAAGCGAGAGGCGCAAACAGACAGGATAGAGTGCCTCAATGTTGTAGACTGCCGCAGCTGGGTAGGCGCCACCTGCCGGCAGTACTTGAAAAACAAAATGGCCACACCTACGATTCTAAGATCGTAGGTGCGGCCTATACACGGGTAATTTTTAAAAATATTTTTCGTTTTTTTTGTGTTTAAGTTAAGGGTGCGTCTATTACATGAGCGCGGCCATAACACGCGTATATACGGTAGTTACATGTTGAAACAAAAGTATACTCTATCCTTCTCTCCTAACCAAGGTAGCCTTGGAATGACTGACTTGTTGTCTCTTTATCAATTCACCGCGGCGCTGATCTTGGTACAGATCAGCCTAAACTCAAGTCCACCCCACTATTTATTTTTCAATGCCACTTTTCTGTCCCCTCTTTCACGAATTTAATATTCTTTATAGAATGAAATTTTCGCCACGTTTTTGGTTTTTGTGCTTTCTTATGTTTTATGTTGAAACACTGCTATCTATGCCACCCACTCTATCGAGTGAAGAGAGTTCGTCAAACTCACTCGAAGCCAAGTGTGTTCCTCCGGAAGAAGCCGTATGGCACACTACAAAAATGACACTAAAGGCGAAGTGCACTTTGTTGAAGTGCACTAAATTAGCCCCTCTGACAGGGGTATTACACTCCAAAAATATGACTACACAATTCTGCACAAGCCAGGTCACGGTGAGCCAGGTTCACGAAACAAAGTAGCAGACGCTTTGTCGCGAGCTCCGCTCGGCGAAGAGCACGTGCACGAGGATGCCAATGTTGTGGCTGCGATAGACGCTGACTCGCGCTGGGGTAATTAGATCAGCCAAGATGAGCTTCATGCAGCACAGCAGAACGATGGACTTTGTAGCAGGGTCTCTGAGTGGTTGTCCTCACGTGACCCACATGGCAACAGAGACGCTTACGTGGATTTCGACTCGTACTTGCTTGCTGAAGACACGAAGAGGGTGGCACTACAGATACTCCATTTCGAGCCGTGATACCTCGCCGACTTCGCACGTCTTTCATTAGATACTACCATGGCTCTGCTCTGGCTGGTCACCGCGTATTGGCTGCAAGACTTGAAAAGTTTAGCTGTACTGCAACTTCGCCAGGAATTCGTCAAGGCGCGCTGAGGTACGCTAGTTCATGCCCGGTTTGTCAGAAAACCAAACCCAGTGGAGGTTAACCTCCTTGTCTCACGCAGCCAGTCGTGAGTCAATTCCCATGAGGAATGCGTCGCTGTCGACGTCTTGGGCCCTCTCCCACGCAGTCCGCCGGCCAACCAGTACCTGTTGGTTGTCGCGGATCACTTTAGCAAGTGGGTTGAGCAATTAGCATTGCGATCGCTGACTTCCAAAAAAACATGGTCGTGCCTGATGGAGACGTTCACACGCTTCGGATTTTCGGCGAAATTGGTTAGCGACAACGCTACTTAGTTTGTCAGCAAAGTATTCCAAGACGCACGTGCCGCATTGGGCATACAAGACAGGCGGAAGTCTTCTTATAACCCACAAGTTATAGCATCACAAAGCGGGTGAATAGGAACCCAAAATCGATGTTAATAGCTACCAAACCTCACCATGACTGGGATGCAAAGCTCCCAAAACTCGCGTTCGTTACACGCATAACCATTAACCGGTCTACAGATTTTACGCCAGCTTGCCTTAATTTCAGAAGGAAGCTGACTTTCCCGCCGGAAAATACCTGCACGACCAACAATCCTGGCGCTGCTCGCTCATGCGGTCAGTTTGCAGGAAATCTACGACGGAGACTCAGGGACGTTGTTCGTGATGCACAGGAGAGCTTGGACGTCGCACGGATAGAGCAGGCTGAGCAGTACATTCGTGGCCACCGAGATGTGGCATTTGAAGTTGGAGACCTTGTACTCCGAGGGACACATCCACTTAGTGACGCCTCCAGAGGTTTCACAGCTTCCCTGGCGAACAGGTGGGATGGTCCGTATCGAGTGCGAGACAAGGCCTCACGCCTCACGTACACGCTCGTTCATTGTGAGTCTGAATGACTCGCTAGACCAGTTCATGTCACCAACCTCAAACGGTATTATGAATCGAACGACAAACTTTTCTCGCAGGTGGAGGGTGATGCCGATCCGTGTGATACCTAAAAACAAACTTAATTTAGCGAAAATCCTTCCTAATGTTGGTGACGAAAAAAAGATTTATGAAGATGCGCGTTGCAATGGGCTTGGGCGAGAACTAATACTTTCCCCACTTTATTTGCGCGTGGTTTTGTGTGGTGGACGCAAAGACGCGAATAGTGTGCTCGCAAATTTAAATTGTCTATTGCCGCGCCCAACGTTAACAACGGTTTCTCGTAGAAGAAACCCTTGCAGGAGGCAACTCGTAAGTCCCTTTTTTCTCCGCTCTCCAAGATGCCTCAGTACTACAACTGAAGACGATCGCCGTCTTCCCCACCACCAAAACCCTGGGAACACCATGACGGTCGCCGTCCGGCTCCGGGGTAACGTCGCCGTCGGCCGTTCTACCAACGCCGGGGTCACTCGGCAACCTGGACCGTGCTGGGCCCCTAGGTCCTAACCATTTCATGGACATGGAACCTGCCCTGGGATGTCCAGCCCCGGCCCCCGACCACGGACCCCCCGGCGGAGGTCCCGGAGCCGTTTCGAGGATTCACCCTCGCGGACCGCCATCCTCGCGACCCGGTGCAAATCTACTACGACGACAAGCGCCGGCTCCTGTGCCCCCTTTGTGGGTTGCCCGTGCCCAGGAGTCGGCCGCCGCCGCCGCCAGGGCCGTCGTCTTGCCCCTGGCGGCGATTGACGAGCAGAACCTCGAGCGGGCCTCGGCGGTCGTCCGCCACCTGAGACCCGCCCTCCTCCGCCCCCCCCCCCCTCCCCCTCCTCGCCGGCAGAGATCGCAATCGACATTGAAGTCCACCATGACATGTTCTGACCGTTCTGACCCGTAAAACTCCAGCCGCCTTAGCAGCAAAAAACGGACGGGGGGGGGGGGGGGGGGGGGTTGTGGCTTTGTGACCAATCGCTGGCACAAAAATTACAACAAAAAAATAAACTCGGGCCTTGGCGCTTGCCGCGCAACGTGTGATCGAGCCAGGCAAGGCTCGGTCGGCCAGTGAGTCGTTTGCCGCAAGCAAAAAGTAAAGGTGTGTGTTTTGAGATCTGCCTCGTTGGTCCTTCTTTCGGGTGAGCAGTAGCACCGAATCATATATATATATATGATACATATATATATATATAGGGTAAAGGTGTAGAATCTTGAACGCAGGAAAAAACCTCCGTGAATGAAAACATCGACAGAAAACAACTTGAAACTTAAAACCTTAAAACGTTATTTTCCAACTCTTCCGCCCGGAGGCCCCGGCGTCGTCAGGGTTTCGTCATACACTTAAATTTCACTCTCGAATACATCAGTGGAGGCACACGAGTAAAGTAAGGGAAGGAAGGAGACAACGCCACATTTGGAAAGACATAACAAAACAAGTAGAAAAATAGCCAAGATACAGGAAGATGCAAAACTACTCCAGAAGCCGACCGAAGACATGGTAACTGGAATTGAACACGGCGGGCAGCGTGTTCAATTTATATATTAAATATGATTCCCGCGCCTTGCGGTCGTAGTGAGACTGGAAGCCTGACTGAAGGATGGTAGCCGTTACGTTTTGAATTCTTTGTTCAGGGAGTAGCATATGTCTTGAGAAGAGGAGATCGGGAGCAGATTTTATACGAGCCTTATGGTTGTTAAAGCGGAACCTGAACAGGGTTTCAGTTTGTCCAATATACTGCATGTTACAGAGTGTGCAATGCAGTAGGTATATATACCGCATTCTGTTGAGTCGGAATTGAAGGTGCCGTTTATGTTGTAGACAAAGTTTAATTTCGAGCTAGTGGCTTTGTTGGTTGGAACCATATGGGGACATAATTAGCAACCTGACTAGTTACATGGCCAGGATTCATTACTTTTAGTGGAAGTTAATCTGGAGTCGGTTATAATGTCACCCAGGACTCTTGCTCGCCGGTATAGGCCCGCGGTACTTTGGGTGCCACTCCAGTCATTCGATAGCTCCGCTCTAACATGTTGCAATGCCTTCTGAGAGAATTCCATTGATGTTCCGGATATTAGCAGAGAAAGTGAGCACTAAATTGGTCTCGCGGACTTTGGGGCCGTCTATGCCCTGTCGCGCAAGAGTTCCCTCTCGGATTAGATTTTGAACTTCTTTGGATTGCGTCGTTTATTACTTGCTGTGGATATTTCGTGTAGTCAGCACTTCACGGATAGTGATTGTGTTTGAAACAAATTCGTTTTCATTCGTGCAAATGCGCCTGTAGCGGTGTGCCTGGCTGTAAGAGTACCTGTCTTATAATGTCTAGGATGAAAGCTGCTGAAGTAAAAAAGTTGCTGGCGGTCGGTGGGTTTAAGGTAGAGGTTAATTTCTAGTTTACTTCCATTTATTTTTACCGTTACGTAAACGAAATTTATACTCTGCTTGGAGTACGAGTGGTGAAGTGAACGGAAGGGTCGGCTTCGTTGAAAATATCGAAGCAATTTAGCAGATCAATCTCTGTATGGGTTCTATATCATAAATATATTATATTAATATAGCGTTTATAGAGAATCGTCAACATGGTCTGGCTTGAAACAAATTTGGATTCCAGGACCCAATAAAATTGTTAGCGTAGATAGGGCCTTTTTTGTACCCATGGACTTCCACTTACTTGCACATAGTGAAGTTTAATAAACACGAAGTTTTTCAGTTCCAGTATGAGTTTGAGCAAAATGGATAATATGTTAGCGTCAGCTGGTTTGTAAGATATCAGGGACACAGTACACAGAAACAGTCTGCCTGATGCCGTCAGCATGCAAGATGTTTGTATAAATGGAGGCCACGTCGAAGGTAACTAGAAAGGAATCGGCATGGACGTCAATGTCGGCTATCAGTTGATGAAAGTGATTAATATCTTGCATGTAGGAGTCGAAGCTTTTGGGGATTTATTTTGATAAGGGTGTCAATTTAGCTGGAAATGTTTTCAGTGACCATGCCGATACGTAAGATTATCGGAGGCCCAGGATTAATCGGCTTTGAGAATTTTAGGGAGCGTATAAAATGTACCTGGACGTGGATGAAGCGGAATGAGTTCCCAGGAATGTGCCCTCGTCGAGGCATGCTAGTTTGATGGAGGTGTTGTAGGGTGTCGTTTTAGGACATACTTCATATTCGTCAGCAGGATGAGATTCGAGAGGTCTATAAAAAGAGCCATCACTTAATTGTCTCATGCCTTCCTCCAAACAGTTTGTTCTGTCGAGGACCACTGCAGCTCCGCCTTTATGAGCGGGCTTGATAATGATATCAGTCCGTTCAGATACTGTATTAATGTCTGCTAGGTCATCATTGGCCACTTTTTGGCGGAAACGTCTACGTTCTTTGAATGATTTCAAAATATCCCGTTGCACGGATTCGATATAGAGGTCCATATATTTGCCTCTTTTGTGCTTCGGCGTTAATTGTCTGGGGTTAGGTAGAGAGTGGCGGTCTAACAGCCTTTCTGTATATATATACAGGGTGTTTCACGAAAAGTGGACAAATAGACCGATGTCACCAAGCGTTCCGCGCATGCGTGAAGCAGCCATAACGTTAGTTCATAGGAGGCAGGCGGCAGTGCACGAGACGGCTTGTGCCGTTTCGTGCTCCTCGATGTGCTGAGCTCCCGTGAGGTCGTCGCACGTCCTAAAGGACTAAAGTTCCCGGCAAAGAATCGCGGCAGTGGTGGCGTAGTCAAACTGGCTGGTGAGATCGGTTTATTCGATATTGCGAAAAAATTCGCGTCGCAACAAAAGAAGGCTTGTGTCGTTTTGGTGCTGGGCCAGGGGCCCATTTAAGAAAATTATTAAAGTTAGGGATAACTAAGTTGTTTATTATTTTTTGCGTAATTAACTTTTTAATATTGTGTATAAGGGCATGGTCTTAACTAGAAAATTGCTGAGCATCATAGAGAAACACTAAATCAATAAATTGCAGAATGATGAAAAGGCACGCGCAGCATTTTACGGCTTCTTGAAAATTCGCACAACTTCGACGGGTTTTTAAGTTTCGGTTTGCAATCGGAGCGCTTCTCGGCCCCGACGGCACCGCGCCCCTGGGGCGGTTTGCTCATCTTGCGGCCACGGCCGCGGCTGCGGCCTAGAGGAATTTTTATGTCAAGGGACCAGCTCCATGGGGACAAGGATGGTACCTAACGTCCCTGCCTAATGGCAGAGAAATCCGCATCGCTCAAGCACAAAAGCCTAATTTCGCTCGCTGAAACTGACTGCGGGGACTTTCAACTGGAGTCCAATTGACCGCCCCTTTATACTGTAGGAGCAGCAGGTGAAGTTACTGCCAGGGAGGGTAAATATGAGCCAAAATAAAGAAAAAACCACGCCAATATAAAAGCGGTGAAGTAATAATATAAAATAAAACAATACAGCGACATATTTTGACTACCTGCAAAAGTTTTGCATTTATCTTTTTGGGCAATTGAACAGAAACAAATAGAATGATATAAACTCAGGTAAATTAAGAAATAAATTTCTACAAATGGGAACTGGAGAACGAACAGAACATAAACGCCAACTTCTTCAGCTGCATTACTAAGCGGCCTATGCACTATGTAACATCATCGGTAAGGACTAATAACATAAAACACTGCGGACAACAAACACTCCACTGCCTAATGCGGCATCAGACAGTCCGTTGTTTAATGTGAGAATTTCGCTGATGTGGAGAACGTGTTCATTCATACACTTGATCTGCTAATGAATTCGTCGACGACGTCATTGAAATTTATTTTGTGGAGAACTCTATGTGAGTGCGAAGGAGTGCCAGGTGATTCAGTCGAGTCTGCCCCATCGTCGACCGTAAATAGGTTTTGAGTAGCCGCAGACAAGAAAATGACCTCTCTGAGGTGCATGACGTGAATGGTACGGTCAACACAATTTTGATTAACTTCGCCATCAGTGAATTCCGTGGGTCAAGCGCACTGACCGTAATGAATTGTTTCAACGTTTGGTAAAACAAAATGCGGATTACAAGACATATTATGTCGACTATTTCCGTAGGCTGCAGGTCCGCTTGAGGTGCCACTGTCGTCATTCGCAACTACTTTCAAAGGCCTTCGAAGGAATTTCCAGCACTGGCCTTTATCGTATTCGCTAATACTACGTAGGGTTTTCGAACAGGACTGCGCGGTTAGGAAAATTTATCCCCTCACCAGCTCTGGCCACTTAGTGACCACAGCTGGTGAGTGGATACATTTTTATTTATCCACTGGGCGCCAGCTATCGATATGTGCGGGCACCAGGGCGCGCAGATGAGATTAATAAGGTGCACCCAGGGGTTCCGGAGGCGATGGTATTTGCTTTTCCGAAGAGCTCGGAGGGGGGGGGGGGTAGCCCGGCATCGCCGGGGTAGGGGGCTCGGGGCCCCGGGCCTCCCGTAGTCGGCGCCTATGGCCCTCACCATACCCAACTCCACCGACAACGCCATGGAGTTCGACGCCCAGAGCGGCCGGACCCTATCACTACCCGGTCCCTGGCAGCAAATTCTGCCAGGGCAGAATTTGCCCCGGGCAGAATTTGAACCTGAAGGACCCACCAGCAAATCCGCCCCGGCCCTCAGTGACACGCCAGCCTACAGGACCTCCACGTGGCACCCCAGCACCCCGACTACCCGACACCGGCTACAAGGTTCGGTGACAAGCCTCCCTACAATGGGAGGCTTGTCACAATAGAAATCTCAAGCCAAACCCAATGAGCGTGAATGCGTAAGTAGCTCCAATGAGAAAGACTGTCACCTCACTCATTGGCGCTATTGGAAATGCTGCAGAGAAGCCACACTATGGGGAAGACACACAAATTTCAGAGAAGCCAACTTTGGGTGGTAATTTTTAATAAGCACCAATGTGCACCGTGATATCATAGGTATTAATGTGCAGAGAGTTCACTTTCCTCATTATAACTAATGGCGTCTTGTGGCAGAGCCATGTCGAGGGAGATATTTGCAAACCGTGTATTGCAGAGATGTTAACTCGGTGCAATATGCGACATCGATTACCTACGATTCCAAAACTAGACGCAGAAAAAGAGCGGTAATCATTCATTTTAGAAATCGTAAAAGAGATAGGCCAGAAATTATGGACTAATATCTCCCAGCCGGTTTCCTTTATTACCAGTGTTAACTTAAGCCATCCATGCCGGCTGTCTTCAAAATTGCAACTGGAACATGGAGAATAAATATGTAATTAAGTTTATTCGTGAATATTTGTTAATCAGTTATAGTTTAGTTCCATTCTCTCTTGAACCTACCCAAGCAAACAGTAACCAATGTCCAATGATGCTTTCCTTGGAAGTCTGCTGGACGTCCAAGGGTTGGAAGTCCAGTGAACTTCCAACCCTTCGCAATTCCATGGTGTAGGCCTTTTGGCAATGTTGACGATTTGGCTTTGTGTTTTGTCTTGGCCCCCATACGCACCAAAATAAAACTCGCTTAAAAATGGGAATAACTCAGACGTGCCGCGTTTTACTTGAATAAAAAAAAAATCTGCGCAGCTCTATTTGGAGACAACAATAAAAAAACAAATAAACGTGTATTATGTTTTTGTAGTTTCATAAAGACAATAGCTGCAGGGATTTCAGGTATCCCTACTGAGCGGGGTCTCACGAGTCACGAAAATCGAAAACAAAAGGTTCGATGAAAAAGTTTGTCAAACATTTGTGCACTACGAACAACAGGAAAGAGAGCCCGATGAGGAGGCATGTGCACGACCCTTTTTCGTATCGACACATCAAGGCCGCCGGCTGCCGCGACCACAGAGAGAAGGCAAACATCAAAATCATTAAAACACAACCGAAAAAAAAATTGAGCCTTTGAATGTCGTGCTGGTCGAGCGTCGTGCCTTTGAGCCTCGGAGACACCGCCACTGCGCTTCCGCTCAATCGCACAAAGAGAAGAGAACCCAGGAAAGAGTGATAATTATATAACACTTATGTGTTATGTTACAGTATATGGCACAATTTAAAACACTCATCACGTGAAGCTTAACTGAACTTCACAGGTGTTAAGGATTTATTAGAATTATTCTATGTTTATATGTGCCCGTTAATTGTGTTCTTTTTTTTTTTCTTCTCTAAAATAAGTCGCGCCATGGACCCGGTACAGTTAGAGTTGATTGAAATCTACACATCGAAGGCGCAGATATTGCACGCCTAAGGAGATCGGAGGTGAAGGCAGCACATGGACTCCTGGCCTATAAGTGGTCAGTACCTATACGTAGCTATATTTTTGTTTTATTCTGATCCCTTCACGGAGCCCGATTGCATAACTAGTTTCAAATAAAGTGAGAACAAAAAAAACAAAACAAAACAAGAAAAGCGTAGTTTTAATGTGCGATATTGACACAAGACAAAGGAGAATAATTGCAGAACACGACGTAAACCAGTAAAGTAAGGATTGCATGATTGCTCAAAAGCAACTCCTACTGAAGTATGTCGAGTGTTGAACGAAACACGAAATGTGCTATGTTTGGCTCTACGCTACTGAACGAACGTGCAAAAACTTACTAGAAATCGCACGAAATGGAAAACTTACAACGAATCCAATTAAAAACGAAAACAAACACGAATCGCGCGTGGAGATTTAAACAGCAAATATGCCTTTCACAATGCCGTATTTTGGATTTCCGACGAGCCCATTTTCTATTTTTATGCTAATATTGGGATGATTTTCGCACGTTCTCTATTTCATGCGACTTTACTCGCAAGTGTTTTATGTTTCCTGATTTTTGTCCTCTGTTGTTTTTTTTTGCTGGCAGTTCTCCCGTCCCAAATGCCACAGGCCGTTTTCCCTGAGTAGGGAAAACTATGCCCAATTTTATCTCTTGCCGTTTTGTTTTCTACTCAGGACGTACCGTTTTCATCATTGTGATTCTGAGTCAGTTTGATGCTTTAGAATTTAGCAAAATTGTTACGCGTTTGTGGTAATGGTTCTAATCGTAATGATCACAACCATCGGCTGACGAATCATTTGATTTTATGTGTGTACCAGTACCAGGTCTCCTTTAAGTTGCTCGGCTCTTTTGGTTGTGCATATTACCGACCCCTTGGCTTTTTCCAGCAGTATAACCTCAGCAACACATGACACATGTGTTGCCGAGTGTGGGGTGTTAACCACATGCACAAGTCATGTGTTGAACATGGACCTAAAAATTAAAACAATGAGTGAAGGGATGTAGGTGTCTGGGCTTGACTGGAGACGGTCACGCGTTAGCTATATTTGACGTTAAAAGCCTGAGGAATTAATAAGAAAGGGTTGTTTTTTAACATTTTTTTTCAGTCGAGGGTTTCGAAAATTCGGATATAATACGAAAGGTTCAAAATTATGTGATTTCGTGACCAGTCTCCTTTCCTCTTTGAATCGCATTCTTGTCATTTGCATAACTGCTCCTTCTTTCTCCTTTCTTACTTTATTCACTCACTTCTCCTATAATCAGTGCAAATGTTGCACTAATGAAAGTGCTGCGCCATTTGCACCAAATTACGCATGAACAAAAGTATGTTACGTCTTGCGTCAAGGTGACATTTTTGCGAAGAATTGCGTCATACTTATGCCAAAATAAGAAAAGAAAAAATATTTAAATATATTTTTGTTGACTTTAATATTTAGAGAAGTAGCAGTACAGGCAAATGGTACAAAAATTTTGTTCAGAGCGTCTCTACTCACCACATAGTTTGTTTTATCTTAGGTCAGAACACAGCCGAAGGCTCAAACACATACAACCACAAACACAAACTAAAAGCGAAAGTCACGGGACAGTCGATGCATTTGGTTCGTTTAGTCAGTGAAAGACCACGCACAGGAAGATGGACGAATTCCATAATGTCGCGCTTTGACGCTGGTTGGTCCCCTTGGCTCCCAGCAGCGGCTGAACTTTAAATTAAGCTGAAACGAAGTGTTGAGATTGCTTGTCAACCGAACTGGTTGGTTTATGTGGTGGCGGATTCATCGCCGACATCGTCTAAATTTTCAGAATATGTCGCCGATGTGAGGAGTTAAAAGTTGCGGGAAAACATTTCCAAATTGTAGGATGGCGTCTACTGTGATAAGACACAAACCAGGGTCTTGTAGTCCTGATGAGATCACTTAATTATCATGTCTGTCACGTGCCTCCGTGCCGCCTCTCACCCGCCCGCTCGTGTCGAGCTTCACCGCTTTGCACCGGAGTGCTATGTGCAGCGGCTGACAGGAGTGATCACCTGGGTTAGAGCGATAGGCTCAGTAATTATGCTCAGTAATATTCCATGTCTACTTTTTTGTCTTTTTGTTAGTTTGACCTCTTATTTTAAAAATCTGCGCCGGTAGAAAAAGCAAAAGCTGGTCTATATTCGAATAAACGGTAGTAAAGGTTGTTCCCCTGCAGCTGTCGATCGAAAGTACGGCAAACTTTGATTTCACTTTGGTTCGAACACCACCGAGGAGCAATGGCCCTTGCACAAGTGTAGGCTTTCATAATATTTTTTTTTTGCAGTTCATAATATTAAAGTTTTGAGTTTGGTAACCGCCCAAACGTATAAACTATTTGGACGTTCACGTTCGAAATAATTTAAAAATTATTTTGACATCCATGACGCCAGGGTGAAAATATTTCCGAATCATTTTGACGTCCCCCATAAACATACTTGTTTCTCCTTACTTTTGAGATCTCAAACATAGAACTTTGGAGCTTCGGAGTTCGGACTGGAAAGTGATAGAAATTGTGGCCGCCAAACAAATATAATCTTGCTAGCGGGCGACGTCGCGGTTCAACACGTGTTTTCTTAAAACAAATGTGCAGTCGACTGCCCTTTTTGACCTTTTAAGTGATGTGGAATGCAAAAAAAAACTTCTCAAAGTACATCAGTTATCAGGCCGCACGTAACGTTTGTTTGGTTGTGCCCAACATTACAGATTTCGGCACAGTTGCATTTCGTAACTTTTTTCACGTGTTTTGCATAAACAAAGGAGCTAAATGTCGTGTCATAAAATTTTCAGTTGATTGAAAATTGCGTGTATCTCGTACAACCACGCCAGAGCCTTTGTTCGTTCGCACCAGTCAAGCAACATCAAGGAGGCAAAGTTTGGCTTCACAACCCTTTATTGATCATCCCGATTGTTTTGTAGTTGTTCCGCATGTTATATACTAAAAAAATATCTGGACTAAATAATGAACTCACGAACTCCGGTTAAAAACAGGGCGGGAGCCAGATGCAAAGCAAAACTGCAACCATTCGAAGACGCGCTCGCACGATATGAAGGCACAAAAAGCGTACCAAATTCTCAGCGTTACTTAGTGTACGCACCTTACATTTGTTATGTGCAGGCAAGACAGGGATATCCAGCTCGCCTTTGTTGTAGATTCAGTACTTTAAGTGAGACGCGTGCCGAGATTACTAGCAAGAGCTCAGAACATCGCCGCCAGGGCGTGTCACGTCCGAAAGACTCAACTGTCTAGCCAGTCACGCACACACGCTGAATAAAACATTTCCACTGCCAACCAGGACCGAAACCTCTTAGGTACGCAACACATGACCCCGTCAACACGTCAAGGCAACAGCGACAACACTATCAGAAACGAAACAGGACGAAACCACGAAACGCCTACCGGCGACTGCTGCATTGACGGGGGACGTCGAAACAATAAAGCCTATATTTTTATGTTTTACGGAAGTGACGTCGTAGATGTCGAGATAATTTATGAAATATTTTAGCGGTGGACCTCAAAACAGTCACCTCCTAAATTATTAAAACTTGGGGGACGTATTTTTGTTCATCAACGAGGTGGTTTTTGCATGCATTTTAAGAACTTATATAAACAGGCTAAATAAACTACCGGCTGTAAAAGTGCAAGGGAAGAGAAGCGTTATCCTAGCTGAAGTGTTGCACTAGGATTCACTTTTTCATAATTTATTTAGAACCCATGGTAAATGGGACTTTCATCTGACGAGAGCCTTATTTCGTAAGAAGAACGCTCTGTGTTCCTTTGGCACCCTATCTATTATTACAGAAGACAATAACTAATATGCTACAGTATCAAAGAGGAATTCTCAGTCATTGTCAAAGATAACTCATCTAAGAATGTAATCACTTTTTGATTTTTAAGTGATGTGCTAACATATGTTGGTATCTTCTCCAAAGAGATCAGTGAGTGCTCCAAACCGATGTTTTGCCTCCTACAGAACCTGCTACAAAAAGTCACAAGCTGCGTCCATCCCTGATGTTGCTGAATGCTTTCATAAAACTTGGAAGGTCTGAAATTAAGGTAATAGACTTATTCATTTCTTTTATTTCATGAGTACAAGATGAAAAGACAGTCAAACATTGCAACTAAAGTTTTTTTATGGCTTTTAATTTATTATAGAATTTTATTCAATTCACATCTGGTTGCAGCCATGCTGCAATATAAGTATTTAAGGCAACTTCCGTGGAAGACTGAAGCAATATACGCAATTAAAAATAAACAACAGGCTTGGAGATAATCACTGTCGAGTTCTGGCCTCACTCTCTTACAATGTCGAAAATTAAGGCAAAAATGGCACTTTTCTTGCTTTCTTGGCGTTCAGTATCGAAATTGTAAAAAAAAAGGTCAAAAATTGTCACCCAATTTCATCAAGCTGGTTTCTTATCTTGCAATTGCTAAATGACTTCAGTCTTCTGCGGCCACTGTCTTTTAAATTACAGTTGCAACATTGTCCACAAACCCACTAGTTAGAGCTAATTAACAAAGTTTATGTGATTGGCCTTTCAACTATAATGATTATACACTCTAAAAAAGGGTATATTACTTACACCCCTTGTCACATATACGACACCCCAAAACTTCAGTTGGATGTACAGCGCACTGACGTTGTACCGACGCTACCAAATTTCACGAGCGGCTTGATAGCCGAGTTGTACAACTCATTAAAATAGTTAATGTAAGTGTGACTGACTGCAAAAAAAGTTATCGGGGTTTTCTAGGCTCAACTGCAAAACCTGTGTGTTTTTTCCTGTAGACTTTGATACGTACTTTAGCTGTTTAATATGTCATATCGCACCGTCATCAACCCTCTCGCAAAAGTTGGGGCAGTCAGTTCGACGTCAGCGCGCTGTACGTCGAACTGAAGTTTTGGAGTGTCGTATATGGGACAACGTTACATCCCCCTTTTCTTTAGAGTGTATGCTCCTCTAATGTCAGCTGAGTTCTAGAAACGAAGACCGTATCCACACCGCAGTGAGCCCCTTTTTTAATAAATATGTTTTTATAAAAAAATATGAACCTTGTGCATAAATGTTTATGAAAGAGCGGTATGTAGTACTGACTGAAGCCTTAAAGGCCTTTTAAATACAGTAGGAGTAGTGGTAGATTGGGGTTTTATGCCGCAAAAACAACTAAGGCTATGATGCGCCAAGAAATTACACTATTTCATAAGATGGTTTAGAAGAAGAAAGAGCTTTAGTAGCTGGTAAATTATAAAGTTATGAAACATAAAAGGTATATGACATATGAGCCCGACCTTACATGCACCCCATCTAGAACAAGGCACGCCGAGTTTCCCGGATACGAGCCCTCAAAACCCAATACGAACTGTTCCCGAACTCTTCCTTTACTCGTTACACGGACGTTTCCCCGTACCCTTCCCCCCCCCCCCCCCCCCCCAACCAGCCCATGCTGTGAGCGTCACCGACCCCGTTGGCGAAGAACGGACGGCAGCTACAAACCCCGCGACGTCTATCGAGAGAGCAGGCGAGCTCGCCATTGCTTTGGCGACCACCACTGGCGACGAATAGATCAGAGTACTGACAGACTCTCAAACCGCCTGCCGTAACTTCCTGCTAGGCCGCATATCACCCGCGGCTCTCAACGTTCAATAAAACGTGCGCCAGCTCCCGGAACTCCCTATCGTCTGGACGCCCGGACACGAGTCCTTCGAAGGAAAACGAGGCGGCACAGGCCGCTGCCCGCGTTCATATATTTTGGGCGGTTTGCCACGAGGGCGAAGACACGCAGACCCGAAGCACCCTCAAGCCCACTCCTCTTCAAAGATAGACGGACATACTCGCCCACTACCGCCACGAACGACGACAATTCCTGCCACCGCACCCCCACCTATCCAGAGCCGAGTCGAAGGCCTTTCGCCGGTTACAAACCGACTCCTATCCCCACGGCACAACTACACGCTATGTACCCCACCCTCTACTCCGCTACCTACGATTTCTGCTCCCAACCTGGCACCCTCTTCCACATGGTCTGCGAGTGTCAGCAAACCCCGTCGCTTGTCCCCAATCCTCACTCAACCTACGAGCAATCGGGCGGGCCAGCTGTCCAGCTCCGACCTGTCAGCCCAGCGTAGCCTGGTGGAATGGGCCCGGACGGCCAGCGCGGACCCCGGACTGGAGGAGGCCCCTCACCGGGCGGGCGGCGCCGGGCGCCCAACCATCTGCGTCTGAAGCTCGTTTTAATAAAAGATTATGAATTCACTCACTCAAACTATTAGGAAGCGGATTTCACTTTCAGAAGAGCTTAATATGGGTTTCTGACGACGTTGTTTCAATAACAGATCAGAGAGTTGTATTCAAGTATGAAAATGTATTCTTCGTCGTTTTTCTTTTTGTATGTGTGCGCTTGAAGTTTGAATATATGTCCAGAATGTGAACACACTCTATGTATCTCCCTTGATAATGGCTAAGGTATCGAAGTTTATAAATGTATTTTTTATTGTTTTGCTTTTTGCGTGTGTGTGTGCGTGTGCATAAGTTTGGAATATGTTCATTATGTGTACGCTATACACGTAACCCCCCCCCTGCCGCCCCCTGAATAATATTGCCTAACGGCGCAGCGTGTATTTTTAAAAAATAAAAAATAACAAATAAAACCGCGTTAGGAGCACCCAGTTTTAGTCCGCAATGCCCAAATAGTCCTCTTACCGGGGCACCACACACCGCACGACCAAGGCGCACGTCTCGCAGACGTCTCTCCGCATGGGTGCATACCGGTCAACCGCATTAAGGACGAGGCCAGCTGGACACGAAACATGAATACGTTTATCCAAGCAGCCTCAGCTGTCGAGCGCCGTGCACCGACAATTCCACCTAGAAGATCAAGGCATGCGCATTTACCCCGGAAACGTCATCACTATTGGCTCTGGCTATCGGACCCACGCAGTGCCGCCTTCGCTCGCGTCAGAATTGCGGCAGGCGCGTCTTGGAGTGTCTCTCAACAAGCGCGAAGCTAAATGCCCGGTTAAATCCGACGTTGAGCGAAGCATACGTAGCGTAGCGCAGGACGGCTCCTTTCAATGGCCGGCGAGCAAGTACTCGATATCTGACACCAACCAGTGTCGGTGGCCGCTGCGCTACGCCACGTGTGAGAATAACTAAACATTAAAAGAACCCCGCCGATTTATTTTTTCTGGGGGGGGGGGGGGGGTATTTTATTAAAAGACACGATCTGAATGCGGACGGCTTCCTGACTTCGAAATGCTCTCTCGTTCCTCCAGATTCCCTGTAGTTAATTAAAAGTGATATTTTATTCGCTGCCGAAACCAATGCATCGTTCACCCCAGTTTTTCCCTAATTTTTCCCGCCACCCAAACGTGACGTCACTCGTGGGCAGCGAGGCGCACGGCCGGCGATCGGCCACGCTCGCGCCCGCCTTTCTCGCGCCAAACATCGAAAAAACAGGGACGTTCGTGCTATCTGAAGTTGATAATAATCTCTAGTTGCATATAGTAAGACCTTGGCCCACGTGCCATCTTCTGTTCCAGCTTCGGTTCGAGCGCGGCCGATGTCAAAGCCGAAGGGCCAATCAAACAGCGCATGAGGCACAACGTCATGGCGTGCTCCCTGCAGTTGATAGTGACAAGCCGCTATTGGCCGTCCCTCTGTGTGTGCTCCTCCGCCGGCTAGTCCTATCAAGCGCAGAGAGCACGCCATGACGTTGCGCTTTTTGAGCTGTTTGATTGGCCCTTCGGCTCATAACATCGGCCGCCTCGACCGAAGCTGAAACGAAGTATAAACTATAAGAAAGGAAAAAAAAACCCGGAAGCAATTGGAATTTTGAGAAAACCGATTTTGCAACTCGGTACTCTCAAGCCGCGCGGCTCGCCGGTTTCATAAAATCTGTAGCACATTAGGGCTGGGCATTTCATCGGTTAACAAACCGAATAATCCAAGATTACTTTAATCGTGATTAAATTTTCTAACCGGTTGATCGGCTTAAATTGAAAAAGAAGTGTAAAAATGCAACGCTTTTTACCACTCAGACGTGGACGGGTACACCTGTATGAAATCAAACTTTTGGAGAAATTTTCATCACCTCAAGGTAAACTGTAGGGGCGATATTTGTAACACTAAGCAAGTGGAGAACGTTATACGTGTCCTTGCCGCTTCAACACCGTGCGAGTGTTCCTTCAGCGCAGCAGAATCGATTGTGACCAATCCAAGGAGTTCGCTATTGCCGGGGAATATCAATGAACCTTAACCACACATCAAGGTTGCTTTAAAATCCGAAATCGTACTGCGCAATTCGTTACATATTCAGCGAAGACAGAACTTTAATTTTTACTTTTTGAAGAAAGTAATATGCATGGGAATGTACGAAACCAAATAATCGATAAAAGGAGGAGATTACTCGAGTTAAACTTTTTTATCGACGCCCACCCCTATGTAGCATATACGTTCTCCTTCTATCAGAACCTAGCAATTACGCTGGCGAAGAAATCTCGAAGAGTCACGCAATACATTTTTTTTTTTTTTTACAAATTATCCAAGCACTTACGGAGAATACTTGGAATGCGTGTTTAGCGCGTTCCACACGCTCGTCTTGCCCGAAGGAACGTGCCATCTGTTTTAGATTTTCTTTAGAGTAGTTACTGTTGCAGACGCCAGCACGTGTAACTACTCTTGTAGCACGCATATGCTCCTTGGTGCTCTAAGTTAGCAATTTAGCAAAATATCTAAAGACCCTTCCAGGAAAGTGCTTGCGGTCGGTGATATTTTCATCGTTCGCGCGTGTGGCACGTACATTGCTCGCCTTCCAAAGCGTTGATCATGTGCGTGATGCGTTGTGACCTAATACACGTAGACCGTGATTATCGTAAACGTTGAAATGAATATAAAACGAAACTCCACAACCACCAAGCCAAACATGAAGGCGCAACGAAAGGCGTATAAAATACACAAATACACTATTCATCATCAAATAAAGAATATTTGCTCGAAGGTACTATAGTGAATAAAGTACAGAAATGCACCATAATATTTTTAATTTAAAATAAGTTAACAAGAGTTACTAAAACAATTTGTACCCATATTTCTCTTTTCTTTTTTCTTTTGTTTACCGTCAGAGTAGAAAGCAACGCGTTCTAACACTCATCCACGAGTGCACATGAAAAGAAGGTACTTCTAGATAAGAATGTTTTTCAGATCAAGTTTTGGTTTTGCAGATTTCATCAGCGGTAAATTTTGCATGCCTTCCCTCAACGACATAAATATTTTGCATGGTTTTAAGAACTTTATACTCCTATATAACATTTATCCGCAATACAGTAAAATAAAACATTTTTCACCACCATTTCTGCAAGAGACGATTCCGTTTGACAAGCCAGGCAGCAGGTCTATCATATATTAATTGAGCCCAACACATTTTCTATAAACCTGTGTAATACCAGAAACGAAAAGCAATGTGTCGAAACTCACGTCTACACTCAGACTTAAAGTTTATATAGACGTTTCACTTCTCATCTTTAACAGATCGGACGCTTGAGGGGAACTCCGAGAGTTGGCAGAGCTAGGTTTGATGTCGAAACAAATACACACACACACACACACTATACATATGTATAGTGTATATATATACATATAGTATGTAAAGAAAAAAATCGCTGAGGCATTTACGAAGAACAAATTTGGCACTGCGCCAAATGTTGACTATAGTGCTATGAATTAACACCATTTTTCTCGCTATTATTAGGGCTCCTTTTTACACGGATGTCGTAATAGTCACAGCCAGCTTGTGTCCGCGCTTGCCGCCCTTGGAGCTGTTCCAACTGCAGAAGGATACTCAACTCGCAGCACGCGGCTATGAAGTATTCCGAGCATAAGCGAGAATGTTTCACGTGACACTCTCGGCTCACAGCTCGCGCAAAAACCACCTTAACGTGGCTGGCCTCCACTGCTACAGGAAAGCGCCTTTTTTTCTCCCAAAATAACAAGGGTAAAAAAGAAAAAAAGCTTTACCCCGCATTGTCCCCATAATTTGCTGCAGAGCACCGATTGCTCCCCACTGCAAAGAAACTTTCAACCTCAAAGAAAACTTGGAAGCAGCGCGAAAAAAAAAAAACGAAGGACAAGAACGAGAAGTGAACGAACACAACGCTGACTGGCAACTGAAGTTTATTCCTGCGAGGAACAGAAAGAAAAACATGAAATATGCAAGCATAGATAAAACGTAATCCACCCCTTTGAGGTACACCCCAACACTTAAACAAATCTGCCGAATTTCTTGATACAAGACACTTCGTCATCCGCCAGAGCTACGGACGGGGCGCTAACACGCGTGTCCGCTCCCGTAGGTAGAATAAAACAACGCCTCATCGATTTCTCTATACACCGACTCATGTTTACAAACAAACCGGAGCGCCCCTAGCGGACGCCACCGGCGCCGCGCATGCGCGGTGGACGGTGGGCAAGAAGCCCGCCGTCGCCCATAAACAAACCATTGAATTGCGTTGTTGTCGGCGTCGGTGGGAGTCCCCGTGCTCTTTTTCGCGTTGGAATTGTTGATTCTACGTCCTCCTAACAATCTCTGACTACTTGAGCGGCTTCAGCAAAATTAACGAGGCAAAACTTTGCGTGAATAATGTGACGAGCGGCGATTCATTTCACGTGGACGCCGCAGAATGGGCGCTACAGCCTGACTCCCACGATGAGATTCTGCTCGCTATTTTCAGTCGCGACGTCGCTCGGGCTGCAAAAGCGTGGACCGTAGCTGAAATGGTGGACGTCGATACTGAAAACCGCAAGTAGAATCGGGCATTACAAGTCGCTGATGGCCACTGGTAACAATGAACAACATCTTCTTGTATCTTTTGTTTACACTTAGCCTACTTACCCCAACCAACCTTCAAAAGTGTTTTGAAGCCTGCACTTAGTTCTTATCGCAATTACCGGGTCAACGTTTGGTTTACGGGCCGCTGTCGTTTGAACGAGCTGACGACAAAAAGCAGACAAGTTTGAAAGAGCAGACGACAGTTCGAACGCATGCGCAATGAAGTGCGGGCAAGAAGCACCGCGTCCCGCGTCAACAAACCATTGGAATGTCACGTTGTCGGCGTCTGTGTGAGTCTGCATACTCTTTTTCGCGTTGGAATTGTCGATTCTACGTCCTCATAGCAATGTCTTACCACTTTAATCGCCTCAGCGAATTTATCAAGGCTCGTTACGCCGCTAAACTTTGCGTAAATAATTTGACGTGCGGCGATTCATTCGCATGAACGCCGCAGAATGGACGCCAAAACCATAATGAGATTCTTCTAGCTATTTTCGGTCGCGACGTCGCTTGTGTTGCTAAAGTGTAGAAGGTAGCGGCGATGATCGACGTCGATACTGAAAATCGGAAGCGGGAACTGACCAAGCGTAACGAGTCGGTGATGGCCACTGGTACCAATGATCAACATCTTGTATCTACTGTTTGCACCGAGCCTACTTAAGTTTTTTGAGGCCTGCAATTACTTCTTATTGCAATCACCGGGTCAAAGTTTGGTCTACGGGCCGCTTTTGTTTGAACGAGCAGACGACAAAAAGCAGACAAGTCTGAAAGAGCAGACGAAAGTTCGAACGATCAGGCGGCCGTGTGAATTTGAAGACGCACTGAACCCGTGGGTGGTCCGGACAACTTGGCGGTTTTCTCTCGTTCATGTTGAAACAAAACAAATACATCTGGCGACCACAAAGTGTTGCCCGCACAAGCAATCGTAGTTCGACAGCGTCTGGTTTGCCCTTTTCACGGCTACTATCCACGTTCCCGGACGAATGGAGGTGGCAGAAACACATGAAAACTGATCTTCAAACCTTTCCAGACTCTCTTGGTACAGCCCCCGTCGCAGCATTTTGACGAGAAGGCAGGTTTTTTGTCTGGTTTCTTTCAAAAGAACACAGGAATGCATGTCTTGCACGGCGACTTCTGCCCACCGCCCCAGACCGGAAGTGCGCCCGACGCGCCACCACCGCGGCGTGACGTAGGAGAGTTGAGTTCGTGTATACTTTGTCTCATCCTACGATGGACTAAAGGCCAAAGCCACGGGCCGCCAGGTCCAATCACGTTCCACGCTATACTATGACATGCTTAACATTGATTAGGGGTGGACGAATAATGATCGAATGCAAAACGCCGCATCATTTCTATAGCTTCGACGCTGCAAAGAGTCATATGTCATGGCTTTCTTTGCGATGTAAAATTGATGAGTCATTCAGTGCTCTTAGATTCAAACCACTGTCCACCCGTCCCCTCATCAGTGATCCCAGACGCAGGCACCGATACGTGCATCGAAGCGAAATACCGCACAATTTCTAAGTGGCTCGTGATTGGATCTGTCGGCCTGTAGCTTTGGCCTTTAGTCCATCGTAGGGTGAGACGAATGTATAGTCGCTTTGTTTTGGTGACGAGCCAGAATCTTAATCTCCGGGAAAACCGGAGAACACGAACACCAATCACAGTAAACTCCTCGTTTTGTCCTTTTTTTGTTTTTTTCGCGCTGTTTTTAAGTTTTCATAATGCACCAAATAACTAAAGTGTGAAAAAAAATTTTTTTTATGTCATTTAAGCATTTATGAGCTGTGAATGCGAAAAGATGAATGTCGTTTTTCCGCTTCCTTAGTTTGTCTGCGGCGTGCTGGCGTGGAAGACATGGTTTCGCTACTGCCGAGTTTCCCGAGCGCGCGCGCTCGTGAATCGGCCGTCAATGGCTATCTAGGAGCCATTTTGCTGAGCATTTCCGCGTTTTTTTTTATGGTAACACATGCCCCCGTGTCCGCTCCATGGGATAGTTTCTGCTTTCGCATTAATAATCTCTATCCCTGGGGCCCGGGAAGCCGCTTCACGGCTGCCCGGGTCGCTCGTTCGCCTGCCCGCCCCTGACGTACGAGGGTAGGGACAAGTAGAGATTTTTCATTATTGTCTGTAGAGGGTCGCCTCTGGGAACGCAGGCTGCCGGTGTAACTTGAAAATTAGATGAGTTCGCAAAATATTGTTATTTTATAAAATGTTCTGGCTATCAGTCAAGTAAGGGTTATTAATGCGGACTGCCAATTTCCAGTCAAATCGAAGACTATCGAAAAATCGGTGGAGTTCCCCTTCTAAGGGCCCTGCAATCCTATTTAAGGGTCTACCTTTTTGCGGTTTCCACTTCTCTTGGGATTCGTGTAACCCAGCACGGATTTGTCCGCAAGAAGTTAACGAAAATAATTGGTTATAAGTGATTACGGACCTATCTTATTTTTTACATAGACGTTCTACATCTTCACGGATACCGATTTTCCGAGATAATATACGAGGTGATTGCGAAAAACCGAACCCAGATTTTCGCACCGCAAAAATAAACTAGACATCGTGAAGAGCTCAAACACCGTCAAAACGTAGCCCCAGCCATACGAGCAAGATGTCAAAGTTTCAGCACCAACCGTCATCTTATTAAAAAAAAAGAAACACATAAGTGATTTTTTTACATTTTTAATTGGAAAATGGGCCCCTTTTCGGCCATTTTCGGTTTTTGGCATCATAGAGCTCCATGTATTCGAGAGCTCGCTGGCCGCCATTCTTGCATTGATATTTCAGAAAATCGCTTATAACTTTTGAATGAGACAACGGTTGGCGCTGAAACTTTGGCATCTTGCTCGAACGGCTGGTGCTGCGTTCTGACGGCGTTTTAGCTCTCCGCGATGCCTAGTTTATTTTAGGGGTACAGGGTTCGGTTTCCTCGAGGACGACCCGGTATATATATAGTCAATATATCGATCGCGAAGAACAATAAAGTATTCGCAAACCGATATCCAGTGGTAGGTGATGAGTTAAAAGTGTGAGGTGTTATGGAGCTTCAATATTTTAGGAAGAAGAAAAAAAGAAACAGACAGACATTTTTATCATTTTTTTTTCTAAAGGTGGGAAGCGTATACAACCAACACACTACATCCTGACTTTATGCTACAGTCGAGTAGGTGAATCTCGACTATTCGCGACTCCAGCGAACTATAGGGGCGCGCGCTGGTCAGGCGAAATGGCGGACGAAAGGAGGTCATTTTCGTCGTTCAGCACGCGAACCCCCATAAATTTCTTGCACTACAGTGTAAAATCCGTGGTGTTATATATGAAAGCAAAATCAATTTTTCTTGGGTAAAAACTTATATTCAGCGCGTAGAATGACACGGCGGAAGCATAAATAAATTACTGAAAACGATATTTGTTTCTATGCTGCCTTCGAGAACCAAGCAGCGATAGCAGACGACAGAGTCGAAACGACCTCGTCTCCTGAGCTTCTCGGCGTTGCCGCCACGCGCCTTTCATTTCGCTGGAGTCGCCAATACTCAGTTTCGTACCTAATATACAACACTGTCAAAGCTGCTGGCGCGAGCGCGTGGCCTCACGAGTGGTTTCCTCTGCGCGATAACGCGTGCAAATGGTCTGAAAGATCAAGCACCATGCTCGCGCCAGCGGCTTTGACAGCGTTCTGCACTAAGTGTGAGTCAGAGTGGGGGAATCGGTGGCCGAGTGGGCTAAGCGCACACCTAGCCCGACGCGTGGAGCGAAAGCTCGCGCTGCAGAACTCAGGGATCCTGGGTTCGAGCCCCACCCTGCCCGTTTCGATCTGGATGAGCATCGTACCGGCGTGCGGTCGTGTATCACTACTGCGTGGTGACGTTGAAGACCCCAGGCTATGCGGTTGCACTGCACCAGCTAAATTGCTCATCTACAGCGAGTGACTCGTCGCAACTTTAAATGACTGACCAACTACACTGTATAAATATCCCCACAACCCAATTTTTTGAGTCAGAGTATGAAACTCAAGATGTGTTGGCTCATTGGCGGAAGAAAATTCGCCATTGGCCGCGCTTACTAGCTTCAACGTTTCTCGATACAAGTGTTTAGGACACTATTTAGGCCAACGTTCTTAGGTGTATCAGTTGACAAGCTCCACGGAAAAGTGGCGTTCGTAAACGCCGTACAATGGAAATTGCTTTGCTTGTTTGCTGAGTGCTTTCGGGGGTATATTTGTATTAAGCACTCATTTAAAGAAAAAAAATTATAGTGCGCGGTTTGAGCCTGCAAAATAAAATAAATACTGAAGATGCCGTTAGCATTAATATTCTTATACGCACTGTCGGGCTTTCCGGACAGACTGGCTAAAATACAAGGTTTTCTACGTAAGAGTGCGAGTATTTCTTTTAAGGAAACTTGAAATTAAGGAACAAATTCTTGGGGATTACGGTGGTTACGGCAACGGACGTAAGGACTGAAATGTAAAGTGCTAATTAAATACTTTATTGCCAAATTGTCACTAATTAACTTTCTAGCCTTTTGTCTTAGTTTACATGTTTCAATTACATATTTGCAGCAAGTCGCTTACTGAGGCTAAAGCAGTTGAGAGAGAATGAAAAATTATGCTTCGAGGTATTGCGTGGCGACCTTCGCCAATTACGGCACAGTTAAATCGAAACCAATTCGGAAAAAAAAGCTCGAGGAGCGGAAACAGCTTCGAAATATCTCAAAGTAGAATAATTTTTCTCTGATATCTCTTAACTGTGTTAGCCTCAGTAAACGACGGGCTACAAATCTCTCATTGAGTCATGCTAGCTATGACAAAAGGCTAAAAAGTAATAAGTGGCTTATTGTTTATTATGTATCTAACGAGCACGTTACACTTACGTCCTTCAGTTCACAGCCGTGGACAACGTAATCCCCGAAATCGGGTCTTTATTTCAAGTTTCGTTTCTTGAAATATTGTAATTCTTGCGTGAACCACCTTGTCGCTTTTCCAGCAGTTAGCTAGAAGATAGATTCCGCTTCCGCGCGAGAAGTGGACGTAACTAATTTCCCGAAAATAAACACGCGTGTTACACTAATTCACTTCAGTCCCGGACCAACCCGGCCAAATAAATAGAATATTTCTTAATTACTCTAAAGCTTCGAACAAGATACCTCACGATAAACTGCTCTTTAAATTACAGAAGGTTCGTATTCCCATAAATTGGTTGATTGGATCGCTGCTTTTTTGCCAAATCGAACCCAATTTTTTATATAACTAGAAGCTAGAATCGCCTTTTGATAATTACATTGTGACCCTCGAGGATCCGTGCTTGAGTCTTAATATACATAGATAATCTTATTGACTAACTTGTGTCCAGACTGCTCAACGTCGCTTTTTCCAACCATTACTTCACCCGCCGAACAAAAAATCCGGAACAGTGAAGTAATATTTTAAATAAAATTTGAAGTGGCGAATGGTAAATGCTGGGAACTCGAAGTAGCCTAAAAATATTGATTTGATGTGTTCAAGCCCCCGCAAAAAACTCGTGACTGCTTAAAATAAATCTTTACAAGGGACTTAATTTATTAGCAGCCATAGTTACTGACAAATGTTTATTGTGCTGAAAGAAAAGCAACTTGGGAACTAAAGGTAATGTCTAGTTTTCTGTGCAGTGTAAAAAGGAAGGTATTGCGAAAAGGAAAATACTGCGATGTGACCAAGTGATGTCATCAGCCGCCGATGTAAGGCGGAAAGAAACCCAGTACAAGTCGGACGGGAATATTTTTTATTGAAAGGATTGGGCATGCAACCATGCAGACACGCTAGTAAAAGGGCGAACCTAGAAATTAAAACCAGGGGTAAAAATCGGAAAAACATGTCACACAGTTCTAGGGACCTCACAATGGTTAACAAGCCGAAGCAAAGTTACCAGCTGCTGCCGTTTCCAAACACCACAGCCGGGCTTGGAGCGACGGTTGGCATAATATGAACATCGTGCCCCATAAGCCCGGCTGAAGTATAGTTATCAGCAAGAGTGTGTTGAACAGAAACTGGGGTAGTCACATCCTGTGTGGATGGACCTGGGGCAGATGCAGCCGAAGTATCCACAGCATCGGTAGAAGTGGTGTGGTCACCGTGACGTTCAACCCGGGAATGAGTAGTCCGGTAGCCAAAGGCAGTTGCGATTGATGGGCCGGTTTCGCCAGCAGCACTTTCAGCAAAGGCGTGCGTAGTCGTGTAGCCAGCAGTAGTGGCGTCGGTCTCGCCAGTAGTGTTGCCAACTTCCCGTCGTTCCAGGGAGTGTGTCGACGTATATCCAGAGGTCGTGACGCTGAAGTTATCGGTGACGTCCTCAACTTCGCGTCTCACCAGGGTATGCGTGTGGTCAGCCTGACGTTCAGCCCTTGAGAGCGTTGTAGGATATCCCGAGGTAGTGCCATTAAAGTCGCTATCCTCACGTTCAACGAGGGAGTGGGTGGAAGGGTAGTCACCAGCAGTAGTGACATTGGCGTCCATGGTAGCGTTGTCAGCGTCACGACGAACCCGAGACTGCGTGGAGTGGTAGCCTGTAGAAGTTGCGTTTAACAGAGCATCGGAGGACGTCACGGCCTCCCGCTTTCATTTCCGGAGGTAGGAACAGGGGTATCTTTGAAGTTCAGATAAGGCCCCGTGGTTGAAACGGCCACGTCTCGTTTCTGGACACCGAAAGGCCAGTGGGTGGTCGTCTGCGAATCGATGCCGTTGTCGTTAACATTCCTCCTCCAGAAGCGCCAGGAAGGTTGGGCCGAGGTCGAAGGAAGCTCGGACGGTGTCGAGCTGTTCGCGGAGTCATCAGCGTCGATGTTGTAGAATGCCGCCACCAAAACGAAGAGAACGACTGCTGGTTGCATGGCTAGGTGCTCTGATGTAGACTGCCGAAATGCGTTGAAATAAAGGTTCGTCGCGTTTATAGCCTCCTACGCGCATGCGCATTTGGAAGGAAATGTGAGGGTGATTACTCTCCGTGTGGATCTGCAGCACGTGTAGGCGTCCAGCTACTCGTAGATTAAAAAAAAAAAGACCGACTTCGAACTAAACGTTTCTGATTCGTTAAAGACTAGATAAAGTAAGCAAGAAAATGCTGTTTCGTTCCTGTTTGATTGCTTAATTTTATTCTTATTTGATTTGCAGAAAGTCGTATGTTCTATTGGGCGATGAAGACAAACTTTGCGGGGACCGTGTCCGTCAAGCTTAACGCAGCGAAAAATACGAGAAACTGGCCGGATCGTTTACCGTGTCATGGCTGAGTTGCTTCAAACCTGCCTCACACACTTTTGCACCGAGGTGCTGATTAAGCTGTAACTCGATGTTTGTCATGCATGCAGTGTAAGGACTCTATTATTTGTAATTTGTCTGGGGCCTTACCAAAACGCTGCCAGTCTAGCCGTATGGAGCGCACTGTCCTGTTCTGACAGTCGGGCTAAGAATGTACCAGAATGGAGAGTTGTGACCGATTTAACCCTTAGACTGCCGAGTGTTTTTTTTTTTCCCAAATGATGTTTCGAAGTGGTTTGTTTTAGTTTTAGAAGGGAGATATAAAGAGAGTGACAACGTTCATGTTTCTTTCTTAATTATCGAGCGGGAGCACGTACACTGCTTGCAAGCTCTAGTGTTCAGGTTTAGAAACATCAAATGCAAATATTAACAAAATTATTGTTAGTGAGCAGGCGAACTGGCGAAAACTGGTCACATTTCTTTCATATGGTTCTTATTTGGCGCATCCGCTTCCGCGACATTCAGGTGATTTGAGATTCCGAACCGGAGGTAGTGTGCATTGAACGGTAAGCTTTCATCCTCCGAATTTAATTTCGAGAAGCGTTAAAAGACTGAATCGGAAGAGCCGGCAGTTCCATTGCCACAACCTCCTGAGTGGTCGACCAGCGAAACGATCATTTCTCGCATATCATGTGCGCGCAGCGTCGAATTTCAAAACTATAAATATCCCCAGCTAAGCGAAACACCGTCAAATATGACGTTTATAGTTGACCAAAGACGCAACAAACAGACACACCTTCATCGGCGTGCGCGGTTTTGCGTTGAAATTGGCATTTACAAATGTATAATCGCCACCACACATGTACGGTGGCGACTATCAAAGGAGTAGGGGTTTTAAAGCTTCTCCTGAGTCTGCACGTTCAAAAGTCGCGGTCGAAAAAAAAAAGAATTTATAAAGCCATCATAATGATAACAATTATAATTACAAATGTTATTATCATAAAAGAACTTGTAGTTGGGCTAGTTGGCTAGTTGGTTATTATCATTATAGACACAATAATCATCATAAATAAAAAATAGCTACAAAAACGAAAACAAAAATAACAGCCCAGTTCCACTACCGTGAGGAACACAATGCGTATTTTGGCAAAACAAATTTTGCATTAAACTGCTTGATCTGAAACATGCTATCTTGTGTTCTCAAACATGTTGAAAAAAAAATCAGAGGAACAACGACATGTTATTGTTGTTGCACTTAGACTTTTGCCGTGAATTTAGACAAACACAACATTGGCTGTTGCTATGGTGGTGGTCACACGATTGCCTTTACCAGACAATAGTAGTGAGGCCCCACCCGCGATGGAGTCTGGCTGCGGCGGTCACGTGACCACTAAAGTCCGAGATGCAGGAGGTCATTAAATCCGCAAAATCTGATGGCCGAGAAATCGCCCGCCAAATTTGGCGGACGTGTGACACCTTTTTGTTAGGCTGGGAAGTGTCTATTCCTCAAGTGGACCTAGGAACCATTAGCATTAGACTCCGGTTCACATTCGGACCGACCGCAGTCAAAGCTATGATATCTGAATGAGCCAATCGAACAGCGCTAAAAACTGCGTCATCATGGCGCTTTTCGCCTTTGTGCTTTCGATCCGCGCCAAAACCAGGGGTTTCCAAACCCCGGCTCGCGAGCCAGATCCGGACCCGGAAGTTTTTCCGCCGGCCTGCGACTGGCCGCGGTCCTTCCAATGAAGCCCGGCCCGCGGCCCGCTTCCAGAACACCAGCTGCCACCGAAGAAAAAAGGAAAAGAAAATAAAGCGTTTCTTAAAGAAACGGCGCCGCGACGCGCTCCAAATGCGCAAAAGAAGATACCGGAAAGAACGAGAAAAAGCGCATCGTGACGGGGTTCTCCCGCCATGACTGAACAGTGTCGTCGCCAGAATCGCCACTTTAGTCCCTGGTTGTATGTATGCACAACTATGTCGAAATTCCTTTGCGTTCTCGTGTATACAGTGTGTTGGCATTAGCTTTATCATTCTCATTACACTTTCGTACTGGGCCAATGTGCCGAGGTATCTATGCGCTTTCATTTATGCCTGGTCAGTTGTCGTGGTCGCCCTTGTTGTGTAACGTCATAATTATCTAACTATCGAATTTCACAATTCAATGGGTTTTCCCACAACTTGGGGTTATTTTAGTACTTACTGTATCATTCATTTCCGCGTTTAAAATATTACCCAAGTTCGCTAATTTAGTATTTTCTCGTTTATAATCGCTATTTTTTCCCCAGCCCGCGAGACTGCGACAGATGCCTAATCCGGCTCTTAGCTAAAAAGTTTGGAGACTCGTGGCATATTCCGGCATATTATAGTTGGCATATCTTATCAGAATATGCTACCGGCATATTCTGATAAGACTGTAAACTCAGAGATTGTCGCTTCACAAGTTTTGAACAAGGGGGGACTCTGATGTCCTCGTATAGGCTTCTCTGCGTTGTTTTTCCGAGGTGTGAAATACGCGCGGGCGTCCCCGTCGCGGCAGTTGCAAAAGACCGAAAGAACGTACGTGGGCGCGCGATCAAAATTTTGAGCCGGTAGCAGACGACACTTGAAATCTGCCTATATTTGCGAGGTATACCGTTCACTCTCTCAACCCTCTGATTGGTTGCCAATACTAGATGAGTTGGTGTCTTAAAAATATTTTAATGCGCTGGCACCCGCTTTTATATGGCTGATTCGCTCTTACACAAATTGTACGTGTGTGAATGACAGCTTTTAGATTTTGTCTTAAGCGGGAATGAAAAAAAAAAGAATGGATTAGCGTGTCGTCGCGCATCCGTTGTGCGTGTTTGTCATCTGTGTTCTAATTATTTGTATATGTTAAATGTCTAATACGTTTGCAAATGTGAAATAAGCGCTGTTCAAATGTGAATACAATAAGCGTGGAGAAGGTCTGTCCCAGCGATAATACTTTTTATACCAGTTTTGAATTTGACGCTGATTAGCGCCACCTGAGTCTGTAAAGGCATAATTCAGTAATAAATAAGGTAAGGGCGCAACCTTCCGTCCCAGGGGCTTAAATGCTTGAGTGGAATTATTAGTCTTGGGGGTTCAACTTTGAACAACACACAAGAGGGGCACAAAAATCGCTCCCCTCCCCGGCGACTAATGGTCCTCAGCACATTTGTTTCGGAAAGTACTAATTACCGCTCCCCTTTTTTGGGAGCAGTACAAAAGGGCACCGATTACCCGGTACATCTACCCTGTCATTGTTCATGAGTGTTACATTGTGACATGCAGTGGGATTAGTAATTTTCCAAAATGGCGGGGGATTATTTATTAGCATGTATGGCAAAGTAACATCGCAAAAAAGTGGCTTTCGCTTCATCAACTGCTTTTTAATGCGTCTCAAGCTGCAATATAATACGCTGCCCATCACTGTTCGTCGTTCAAGAGCATGGCAGCACGAAATATTCGTTTCTTTTTATTTGCCAATATCTTTAATGTCACGCTATACAATGGTGACTCAGGTGATGATGCAATGCGGAAGGGCACATGAGCACTCATAGGTGACGCTACCTTTTCTTTGACTAAGTACCAGTTACTTTCCACTGAACGCTCCTCATACTATTAACGCAGATATAACCCAACAATCGTTAATTTATTAAATCAATGCAAAAAAAAGAAGAAAACTTACATGTCATAGAAGACTGGATTATTATTTTTAGTTTTGGAGTAAAGCTACCTAAACTGCGCTAATTTCCCAGTGTACCGAAACTGCATGCTGAGTCAACCGCGTGATCGTGTGTTGCGCGCTGTTGTTCATTCGCGGACTCGTACGCTCGTTCAACGCACTTGTTCGCCTTCGGTAGTTCACTGTCATCTGAAACCCGCCGCTGCCTCCCTTATGGAGCGGAGGAAATGATTGCTCCTGTTTAGATGCTTGCTTGAGCTGAAGCAGGCTCCAAATGCATGATCGGCCAACCTGGGTGCGTCCTGTGTGGAAAAACACTGAAAGAACACAAGCGTGACGTCACCCATTCATCACACGCGGCTCGTCTGAAAACTGAACTGGTGGAACATACTTGGACAATGGGTCATTCTCTTGACTTCGCGGCCGCAACGACCTTGGCCAGGAAGGAGTACGTGGTTCAACCGAGGGGACACGTAGTCATTCAACAAGAAACGCGGCCCTCTCCCCGAAACATGCACTCAACTTTCTGATACGTAGTACTATGCCGACATAGACCCTAGCCTGGCTGCTCCACTTATTGAAAATGCCTCCCGGATAGGAACATAAACCTATAATAAAATTGTTTTTAGATTACGTCAAGTCGGCGTCCTTATTTTAATTATGACGTCTCAACTTTTAAAGTATTTTTGAAAACTGAAAAAAATAAAGTGAATATTAAACTGAACGCAGTATCGTCCACCATGATGCCCAACAACGTGTTGCGAACAAGCAGAGACGTAATGACTGCGCACAGCGCGAAAGGCGGTAGCGTTAAAGCGGTACGGAAACGAAAATGGAAATATTCAAATATTGTTCGGAAATGAGTCAAGTATGACGGATAAAAACCGTAAATGATAATCGCACGATTGTATTTTGAACGACTGGCTATAATTTTCGTTCCAAACGGTGCACTCGAGCAAGCACTCGAAGAGAAGCGAACGGAAAGCGCGATGCGCTATGGCCCATGGGATATCCGGCGCAAACAAAAACAAAAACAACAAAACAAATATTCCCCACACTTGTGATTGCTGTATTCGAGCATGACTTATATTCGCGGTGTCGTATCGCCACGCGCTTTTGCTTTCCTGTGTTGATCGCGCGTGACGTGCATCTGATTGTAATCGGTGCTGCCACTAAAAGGCGCACCGTTGTACTCTTGTGTTGTTGCGCGAGCTGGGACTGCTGTGAAACGACGAGGACGATGTGTGTGGGACAGTTGGAACGCAATGCTTTTGGCCTTGTATATATAGTCTTCTGGTTGGATGTTTGAGTGAGTAAATGGTTGCCTCGAATTGAGTTTCTTAAGAGGATACCGCAGCTCCCGAGCCCTATGCATTTTCAATGGCAAATTTTTAGTATTGTTTCTCGAGAACCACTGAACGAATTGACTTGGAAATGGTTTTATTAGATAGATAATAAAAAAAAACTTAGTAATACTGCGGCACTACATTTCCCGATCTTTAAGTTTAAAATCTTTTTACGGGAGGTTAAAGCTGCTCGAAAAAGCTTTTTTCGTTCCGTTCTTCATAAACATTTAAAAATAAACCAGGGCCAAAATACAAATTCAGGCGCCGCAATATTGAAGACCGAGACTTTTAGAATATATCTCTTACAAGATAGTTTTTCCAGAGATTCTCATTGTGATAAAATTTAACAAAGTTTCTAACCCATCAAAATGTCACAAATTCAGCTGTCAGCTGGCGCCATCTATGAGGGTGTCGGGAAAACATCCTCTTGAAATTGAGCAATGTGTTATTGTGCCCTGGACTACTTGCGTCTTCAAGGTCGGTCCGTTCGCGGTCGGAATTTTTGAGACAAAAACCTCCCAAAAAACAGTTTTTATTTCTTTTTTTTTCTTTGTTTGACGGGTTTGCGTGTAGCGAGAGTACGATAAGTCACATTACCCGAGCGCGTCGTTTGCGAGGATGTTCCGTTTTTGTTGGTGTATGGGTCGCACAAATGCGAGTAAAAGGTTTCTTTTTTTTCCTTCTTTCTTTGGTAACGAAGGTATTTCGCGGGTAGTACGGGTGGTTGTAATAGTAAAATTCCGTGTTGTCATGTTTATTTCTCGTGAAATTCGGCGGGTGTTTTTCGGAGTTTATTTTTCGTTGGGAATTCGGGGTTTATCAGAGTTTATTTTTGTTAGATTCAAAATTCTATGAAATTCGAAATTTATTTCACTAAGTAAAATTTAAAAAAAAAATTCGAAATAAGAATAAATACGTTTGGGTACCAAGACCCGTTGTCCCGAAGGAACCTGGACGTGCTAAAAGGCTAGTGCCGGGTGTTGGAAAAAATGACCCGGGAAAAAAAGTCCCCAGACAAAATACCCCCGGAAAAAAAAAAAGCCCAATGTGAGAAGTAGGAAAAAATGTCCCCAAAGGATTCTCTATCTCTGGGTTTCCATGATACTCATGGCCTTCGGGCGGTCCGGTCATATGTCCTTGGAAAAAAGGCACCCAGTGGCAAGTAGGAAAAAACGGCCCCAACAAATAAGGAAATATACGATTCCCCGCGGTACACATCGCGACATTGTTAGCGCGAACATGATATCGGCGCATTTTCCCAATTCACATAAAAAGAGTATTAGAGGGAACGAAATTTTACCGCCTGCATTATATTCCCAAATGAGCACTTTCAAAACCCACATTAAATTTGATGACAACCTTTCGTTTCTGTAAAAAAATAAAAAAATAAAAAAAACTAGCGATTGCTTGTGTCGCGCTTTTTACCTATTTAGAAATGGTACACAAGTACCTCTCAAATTTTTCCAAACAAAATATTTTGGTTTTGGCTAGAAGTGTTATAAATGTTTATTTTACAATGAAAAAAAAAACACAGTTTAGGGGCAATGTAACAAAATCAGGAATCAAATGACACTCTAGATTCATTTACAGAAGTCAAAAGCGGATCGTACGGCCGATGGCACACAAGAAATCTTCAATTCCGATTGCCCCAGCGGCGTACCTTTCGCAGAGGCTGTAAAGTCGGCGTTGCATGTCGACGAGTGTGGACTTGCACCTCTTCTTGGGAGGAGCACCGACTCCATCCAGGGCAATCTTCATGGCCACGGTCGATTCCTCCGAGCGCAAAGCGTCGATAGCTTTCCATACTGTTGGGTGGCTGTGGTCCGCTTATGGTCAAGAGGTCCAACGAGTCAAAAGGTCCAACGAGTCAACAGGTCCAATAACCACGTGATAGCCGAGTCAAGAGGTCCAGCGAGTCAAAAGGTCCAATTCGAGTCAAGAGGTCCCACGCGTCAAGAGGTCCAACGAGTCAAGATGTCCAATTTGTGTCAAGAGGTCCATAGCGTCAAGAGGTCCATAGCGTCAAGAGATCCAACTCGTCAAGAGGTCCAACGTGCCAAGAGGTCCAACGCGTCAAGAGGTCTAACGAGCCTTGTTTTTTATCTGCCCTGTGTTTAATTTATCCCTTAGCCGCTCTTAAGAACCTATTCAGCTTACCTTTAAGAATTGCTGGAACCAATAAAAAGTCTTAGTAATGTTTTGTAGTATAAGCCATGCGGGTTATATTGCTACTAATTGCTGCTTGTGACGGTTACTGACTGTTTCAGATATTTGGATGATTTTGGACAATAAACTACTACATATCTATTGGCGACAAGTAGACAGATACTATTTGCCACAACGTATACTGTAAACGATTTATTTTTCGCGGGCTCAATAATTCGCGATTTAGGTCAAAGCAGACGTTTCGGAATAAGGCGAAAGCCTTAAATGTTCCATCGTTCAGTCGACCTTCAAAGTCCTTGAGCGAAAACACGTCAGCGATACGAAACGTACCACAACGTTTACTTGACCACTCAGGCGAATCGGAAGCAATGATTGGATAAGCGAGTTGAGATGATGACTCAGAAAATTGAGAAGGATGACTCAGCACATTAAGAAGGATGACTCAGGACTTTAAGAAGGGTGTCTGTCTTTAATGCATCGGCGCTTGGGCTTTCGCCTTCAAGTCCTCTTTGGGATATATTGTTAGCATCTCTGTTGACTGCTTTTTTAATGCGTGAGCTGGCTCATCAGTGAGAAAGCCGTCGGCAAAATCCGTGAGATGTCCAACACAATAAAAAACGCCACGTGACTTACCTAGTCACGTGACCAAACCGTAAAAAAAATTAGGAATATATCTGTTAATGTGATTTCCATGGTAAACGCAGCCAAAAAAAATCTCTAATAACGTAATCAAACCAAATTTTTCTTTTTTTTAATCTATGATCACGTGACCTTTCTAGACACGTGAGCACGAAACTATCCTCTGCCTGGTTTCGAACCTAGGTCCTCCATGAAACTAGCGCGCTATCCGTTGCGGCAACATAACTCGAGCAAAGGTAATGCTCACGCATTCTCACATCGCAGGAAAAAGCTTAGGTGCTCTAGTAGTATTTTTATTTTTCTCTTCTTTGCCTGTACTTACTTCCCACCCTTTGCCTGTACTTATTTCACACCAAGAGATGCAACGAGTCAAGACATCCAATATTGGACCTCTTGACACGTTGGACCTATTGAAACATCGATCGGCACGAGTCAAGAGATCCACGGCGGGTCAAGAGGTCCGACGCGTCAAGAGGTCCAACGAGTCAAGAGGTCCAATATTGGACCTCTTGACTCGTTGGACCTCTTGACGCGTTGTACCTCTTGACTCAAAATCGCTGTGGCCGACCACGCTTCCAAATCTCCGGTTCTATGCTTCAGAGCAGTTATTGGTCCTGTGACCTCCGTCTACCGTGGCCGAATGGACATTCCAAGTGACGGGAGGATAGCTTGGTGGCTTTCTTCTCAGGCTGAAGAAGCCGTTCGGTAGATTTACGCGCCGATAGCCTCCGGTAACATGGGTTCTGTCAAAATAGTCTAGAAGTTCTCCTGCGGCTTCTGACATCATCCCCTTCAAGACTTGCATGCCACTCTCGACGTCTTCGGGTGGCAGGAAGGCTAGGGCGTCGAGCATCCAAACTAAAGTACGAAAACTGTCGTCTTCTCTGTAGAGCTTCGCCAGTCCGAGTTCTTGAACCTTTCGCCAGGAGCTCTGGCACAGATGGAAGAAGCCGGCCTTGATGGTGACGTCAGCCCCGAGTACCTCCTTGGCAGCGTTCATGGTCGCTTTTTCGGAATCGCACATTACGATGTCGGGAGAAGGTGTCAGTCCTAGCAACTCAAATTCTCTATACTTTGTTTCACCTTGTGTTGTACCGCAGGAAAGGCAACAAGCGCGAGCTCCTTGCTCTAGGGCACACCTCCGCGGCACACGCTCTCGTGCACCAAGGGCAGCTGCCAACGCTATGAGCTCGCGCTTCTACCCTCCGGTGCGGTACAACATAAGGTGAAACGGAGTATAGCGAGGTACGTGGGAAGCTCTTCATAGGGTTCTCGGGATTTTCTTGTTATAAATGCGTAAGCAACAGAGACAACGCTCTCTCCTAGAGGTACCAGGATGAAGTACAATTGCAAGAATCCCTTGGGAGAGAGTTGGAAGTTCCCGTCCATAAACCATATGCTGCTCTGGGCTAGCAATTTTAGACAAGACTTACTGGCGAACACGAGCAGTCGGACTTCATTAGGAGGTCCATTGTCGTAGCAGAGGAAACGCTCTGGTTGACTGCCCGCAGTCGTCGTCCAGGGTGGCTCAACAACCAGGTCTCTGAGGCTGACAGGATTTGCTGGGTACGCCAAACCCCGCTGTTGGCGAATACAGCGCTTCAGGCTCTGCTCACTTTTTCATGAGGCACTTTCCATCTTCACTCAGGTCCCCCACGGCTTGGGCGTCAACGGCGGCAGGATTTTGTTTCGAAGCAAGGGCGATCTCTTTCATCTAGATCCTGGATTTTGCCACACTAATAGCAGCATCGTGTGGGGGTGGTTATGACGAACAGCATGGCTGTAGATTCCCGCGGCCCCGTCGACAACCAAGGCTCCTTTGCAGTGAATGCCGCGCTTGACACAGCGCCAGCGGACGCCCGATGCCAGGTCCTTCTGCTTTGTATACATGTAGCAATCCATGCACAACTTTGTTCGTCCCTTGTTGGACTTCGTCATAACCACCCCCAGACGATGCTGCTATTAGTGTGGCAAAATCCAGGATCTAGATGAAAGAGATCGCCCTTGCTTCGAAACAAAATCCTGCCACCGTTGACGCCCAAGCCGTGGGGGACCTGAGTGAAGATGGAAAGTGCCTCATGAAAAGTGAGCAGAGCCTGAAGTGCTGTATTCGCCAACAGCGGGGTTTGGCGTACCCAGCAAATCCTGTCAGCCTCAGAGACCTGGTTGTTGAGCCACCCTGGACGACGACTGCGGGCAGTCAACCAGAGCGTTTCCTCTGCTACGACAATGGACCTCCTAATGAAGCCCGACTGCTCGTGTTCGCCAGTAAGTCTAGTTCAGTAATTCTACTGAACGACTGATATTGAGAAATGGCGTACAGTTTGGTCCAGAATGGAGACCTTGAACAGTATGGCTGTAGATGCCCGCGGCCCCGTCGACAACCAAGGCTCCTTTGCAGTGAATGCCGCGCTTGACACAGCGCCAGCGGACGCCCGATGCCAGGTCCTTCTTCTTTGTATACATGTAGCCATCCATGCACAACTTTGTTCGTCCCTTGTTGGACTTCAAGGTCTCCATTCTGGACCAAACTGTACGCCATTTCTCAATATCAGTCGTTCAGTAGAATTAAAACAAAGTTTCAAAAAGTGCATGCAAAGCTGATCGTTGCTGCAAGTTAGCAGTCGTAAACTAGTAAACACGAGTAAAATAATTATTAATCAGAAAGCAAATTGCACTTTCATTTCTTGATAGAATGATAAAAGAACTCACCTCACAGCAGACTCCAAGTCCCCGATGTGAATGAACTCCCCTGACCAAGCACCGGTCCACAGGATACGAACGAGACCGGCTACCTAAAACTTATGAACTCTGTCGAAAAAGTCATATCCGGTTTCCAAAATACCCCACAATAGATTACTTCGGTTGCTTTGTGTGGGATATGGTCCATCCTTTCCCTGCGCACTCGTCACAGGATGATTCGTCACACATGAACCTTCGTCATAAGATGTGTCGTCACGCGGGCAACCTGTCCCACAATACTTCGTTCCCCAAAAAATGTATTGTTCCATTTGGTTCGGTTGGACAAAGTATGTCCCCTCATATCTTGGTATGTCTTTCGCTTCTCAAAGGCGAAGAATTTGTAACAAACGTTTAACCTCGGGTTTGGTCCCAAACAATGAATGTCGGTTCGACCTGACAAAGTGGGTCACCTCTTAGCACGACTTTCACTTCTCAAGGGCGAAGAAATTGTAACCGACGTTTTAGCTTCTGGTTTCGTTCTTTTTCCTACTTTCCACCTGGGGCCTTTTTTTCAGGGGACATATTTTACGGGGACTTCTTTTCCGGGGACTTTTTTTCCGGGGACATTTTTTCCGGGGACATTTTTTCCTACTTTCCACCTGGGGCCTTTTTTTCCGCGGCCTTTTTTCCGGGGATGTTTTTTCCGGGGAGGTTTCATCCGGAACCCCCTCTTTTCAGTAGCCCTAGATTTCAAAGAAAACTGAAGTGTGATCTCCTCAGGACCACTGAACATTGTCTGTTATAAAGTTTATTTGTAAATCTCCGTATTTTTTGCCGTTTATTTTGTCGCTGTGTCCTCGAAATTCTGAGTTTTTCTCTGAATTGACAAAACAATTTACCGGCGACTGTTTTTCGGATTTTTCCAGATTTATTCGAAAACACGGAACCCCAGTCACAAGTCGTCAATCGCCCGAGCGCGTCGTTGGGAGGAAGTTTCGTTCTTTGTTGGCGTTTTGGATCATGAAAATGGGGGTGAAAGACTTCACGCTTCCAGCGGTTCATGCGTGAGGGCTGAAGTTAGCAACTGCAGGCAGACAAAAGTTACCGAAGCGTCAATGGATTGATACTGTCTTACCACTTCTTTCTGTTCGAAGTAGGAGAAGTGATTTGATCTGGCGATTTGAAATATTCTGCAGAGATGCATTTAAGATGTTTATTTTTTATTATTAAATGCGGAAACAAACATATGTTAGTTCGTCGATTTTGTTGTAATTTTGACATTCGCTTTGCAGATAAAGATTTGGAGGCTGATTTCTACCGTAATAAAACAAACGTTGTAAAAATTTCTTCAGTGAAGCTAAAAAGAAAAAAGATTTTTGGTAGTAGGCGTCACACGTTGGTATTTGGAAGTTGTGAAAGTCTCACGCTGAAGATTCTTTGTTCGACCCCAACCAACACACTCTGTATTCAGTATTTTATGAAATAGAGGCGAATGTATTAGACAAGAACCCGCACACCTTTTATTGTGGTGTTCGTCGATTGCACTGTCTTGGCTGCGATGAGCCCTTGGCCGGCTGTCACTGTGGTGCGGGGGGAAATCTCACTGGTGAAATGCTCACCGCAAAACGGAGAAATGCGAAGAAAAGCTCATTTACAAAGGATTTTATATGATATTTAAAATTTATTATTATCGGCATTGTTCGCACTGGAGTGTTCATATTTAAAATTCACGTCCGCACTTCGCTCACCGTGCATGCTGCGCTTTTTGCGTATTCGTATGTTTGTAGAACCAAGTGTTCTTGTTTAACCCCAGAAAAATAGCTTACTTTCTAAGAAAAATGGGGAAGACGCAGACAAATCCAGTTTTGCATAATGCGAACAACTAAAACAGTGGGAACAACTAAAACCGTGGCCAAATCACAGCGCACTCGGCTCTCGCGCCGCGATTGTTTATTCCGAGCTCTGCCTACCCCCATGACATGTGCGCGGTTGTTCATAAACGGCTCCTCTTGACTGCACGTGTGTCAAATGAACCAAAATGAACAGCTAACAGCGCGAAAGGAATCGGTAGCAACGGTAGTACTCACCCGGGGAACGACGCGCGAAGCGGCGTGTTGTCCGTCGGCACTCCCGTCGAAAAAGACAAAATGAAGACAAAAATACTATATACATATACAAGAAATATCACGCGCAGAGAGCAATAGAAGCACTTAGAAGCAATAAAAATACACTGCAATAGATAAAAATAGGTAATGGAATCGAAAAACAGAGGATTAAGACGAGGCAAGCGGACAAGGCAATGCGATCTCAAGGCAGAGCGGCCAGGCGAGGGACAGTCTCTCCGACAATTCCTCGCGCGCGGGCCGGGGCGCTTGGGAAAATTGCGAATCGTCTATTGTATGCCGCTTGAATATGTATGTTCAATCAAAAATCTTAAAGATTTTTTTTATGAACATTTTTTTTTAGTAGTTGCATTGAGTATTTTGCGAAACTACTTCGCGCAGAATCTGCATTTTTATATCGTTTTGCGAGTTGTAACCACGGTGGAAGAAACACATTTAGGTGATGACTCTGGCAGCGGAGAGCGAGCGACCAAATCGTGTTCGGAGCTAGCCTCGAACCAGGAGTAGTTAGTTCCGCGCCGCCGCGGAGGGCGCTGAGGTGTGAGGTATCTCCCACAGAGTTATTATAATGTACACTAGAGGTTGAACTGGCGCTAGTGTGCTGCTGCAAATTGAAGCAGACAGCAGCCAGTCGGAAATTGACTTCCGGTAATGCATTTCTATGGGAAAAAGCGAGTGCATATTCTATCTGCGCTCGATTATAAGAACAAATATCACGACTAATTAGCACGTACTGGGTAGCTTGGTACATTTCTCAGTAACGCAGAAGGAATAATTGGTCAGTTACAGCGTTTTTATTTGAAATTTGTGGCATGGAAAACTGTTCTAAAGCCGCTTCGTACATGTATTTATGTGCACTGTCGGACACTGTTAGCGCGAACATGGCGTCGGCGCTTTCCAGCATGGGGGATATACGTGCCAAACGAACGAAGGACATGTGAAAAACGAAGAGAGACGGCAAGAATTACGCAGTAACACTAGATAAATAGCTCATTGTGCATGCAAACAATCAAAATAAATTGAAAGCAACGTAATATAGTCAGAGTTGCAATAAATAAGTACTGCTTTATTCTTTCTGCTCATAAATATATACGAAGATGCTTGTTCTGGGTTCAAATAATCAACCGACCACTCCAAATCTTTGCAAACAGGAGAAGCCAGAGAACAGGTGCCCGATAAAAACTGCCCGACATAGGAAATAATAAAAAGACACACCTTTCGTAGCCCACGTACTTTATTTTTTAAGTTCCAATGTTTTTTAAGAAATCGTAATGATGCACGATGAATTAATTTTCATATAGTGACAGGACGGGCATCTTAGCAATATATAAGCGAACCTTGAACACACCCCATATTCCTTTCGATTGTTATTTTGCTTCAAGAAGTCACTCGTTTTTACGTAACTGCCATGGAACAGAGGTTTGTGCCTGAAATATAGCGAAGTTTGCCATCGTTCAGTATTAAAAATAATGCTGTAACTAACGCAAATACAGTTTCACAATATCAATAAAGGTACATCCGGTGCAACCGAAAAAACTAAAGTTATACATGTTATTTTCCGGCGAAGAGACGAAATTCACGCTCGTTTTCTATAGAATTGGACAGGGGCACCGCAAAAGTAGACTGTTTGCTGTCTGCTTCAATTTGTCTACCTCCTCAGCGGCCACGGTGTCGGCGGCGTAGCGTGCTTGCCTTTTTGGCGGTGTGGTGGTGTGCGGCCAGTGGCTGGCCTAGTGTTTTGCTTTGGTGCTGTGTCGATCACAGGTGCCACAATCGTGCCCGAAGGTGAGCCTTAACCCGAAGAAGAAGAAGGAAGAGAACACCGGTTTACAGACTTTTGTGACTTGGTGGCAGCGTGGCGGCGTTGAGGTACATCAAGAAGAGGTAAGCGAGGGAATGCTTGACCACCGCTAGGAGAAACAACCGGAGCGTTCGGCTTGGGAGGGACCCGATACTTGAGCGCCACCTATCACCGTGCGAGTGAAGCGCTCGGTGCGCCGAACAAAATGTGGTCACCGCGTCGGACAGAGAGTCATCACCTAAATGTTTCTTTCAAGTGGATGTAACCCAGCTGACTTTGAGAATGATGTTTTTTCAAGCTCTGGGAGAGTCGGTGCTTCGTTATGGTTTAACACTTTATGGTTCTAGTTTAAACTCTAGAACAAGTAAGCTAGATAATATTGTGCATAACATTTTGTTAAAAAAATAGCATATGGAACACAATTGAAGGATTTGAGATCAGAGTCAAAAATGCGTATGCTCCAGCTTTTGCCAACTGAAATATTATATATCTATGAAATACCAGTTACGAATTATTATAAGAGTACGTATAAGAAACTTGTAAAACAAGAAAAGGTTGTGAGAAAAATAGAGTGGTTCGCCCTTCCTAGGGCATAAGCAAATTACAAAACGCGAGTTCGGTCTTTGTACGTTCCTCCTTACTTTAATTTTAGTCCTAACGCACTCTTACATCTACGGTCGTCGGGAGTGATAAAAAAGAGCTTAGAAATTGGTGTTGTATATACGATTTTTATATTGTTGTACGGGTTAAGACTATTGCGTTTTTTTTGTTTATTTTGTGCTTTGCATTATTTTGTATTGTTAGTAGTTTTTCTGCTGGTTGTCGGTCACGCCTACAAGCACTCGCGTGATTTTGCGGACCTGTTTGTAACGACCTATATTTCTTCGTGCAATAAAGATGGAATATAACTATTATTATTATGAATAGTAATATTATTATTATTATTAGCGGAGGCCTACTTCCGTCGTCGGTGTCAGGCGCGCGCTTCTTTCCGAAGCGGCGAGAAACAAGCGCGTCGACGAAATCGAGCGTGCGCGCATCCGAAAGAACACCGCGTTGACGTCGACGCGCGCGAATCGCGCACAAAAACGCTCCATGCGGGTCACGCTAGAGGGGTGAATTCTAGCGTATTTTTAACCCGTGAATTCGTTTTCCCCAACGACGTAACTAAACGCGAGAAAACACGAAAAACCTCCGACCTGTCGAAACGTCATACTAGGATCTTTGGGCCGCCTAGCGTGTGTCGCTCGTGTGAGCAGCTCTTGCAATAGACCTTTGGCTAAATTACCCAAGCATCAGAGAGAATACTGGTGACGTAGTTACACGAGGTGTACACTATCGTTTTTCGTATACAAAGGAGTCGAAGTAAATAACAAAACAATTATTGCGGTGGCTTAGCTCGGCTATGCCAGGATATATGTAGCGTGAGCTTATGCGCACAAAATGAGAGGCGCTATCAAGCGGTTCCAATGCAGCGTCAGACTTGGGTACTGCGCAACGAAGGCAGACAGCTGGGCACGCGGCGGCGCCAGTGCGTCTGCCGCGGCTATGACGACACTCCTCTGGAATGTGAAGACCGGCGAGGCGCGCGCGGCGGTGGCGGAGCGCGCGGCGGCGGCGGCTCCGGCGCGCCAGCTGCGCGCCATGTGACGTCACTGCTCCTCGCGCGGCGGTGGCGGAGCGCGCGGCGGGCGTCTCCGGCACGCCAGCTGTGCGCCGTGTGACGTCACTGCTCCTCGCGCGGCGGTGGCGGAGCGCGCGGCGGCGGCGTCTCCGGCACGCCAGCTGTGCGCCGTGTGACGTCACTGCTCCTCGCGCGGCGGTGGCGGAGCGCGCGGCGGCGGCGTCTCCGGCACGCCAGCTGTGCGCCGTGTGACGTCACTGCTCCTCGCGCGGCGGTGGCGGAGCGCGCGGCGGCGGCGTCTCCGGCACGCCAGCTGCGCGCCGTGTGACGTCACTGCTCCTCGCGCGGCGGTGGCGGAGCGCGCGGCGGCGGCGTCTCCGGCACGCCAGCTGTGCGCCGTGTGACGTCCCTGCTCCTCGCGCTTGCGCAGCACGGAGCACGGCTCATTATGCGAGCCACGCGAAACTGCTCAACCTCGGCCTGTGTAGCTCACGCTACAATAAAGCGTCTGTGGAACGCCCCTGCGAAGTGCCATTTGTTTTTGATTTTTGCTTTACAATAGTTACAGCTGCAGACGCAGCAAGCGAAGCGCGTGTACCTACGTTTACGCGTCCATGGCTTTGATGGGCGCTGAAGATGCGCGTGATCGGAGATTTCGAAAGCTCATAATTTGACATCACGCCTCGGGAAGGAAGGAATTATGGGCAAAGTACCGCTTCAGTGGTACTTTGCACGTAATTTTTCTGCAGCCTTCGTGCAGCAAAATGAAAATTAAGCTCGATATTCGTGATCATGGAGGTGAAACCAAGACGATTTAGGTGGTTTTCCTCAAATACAGAATTGTTTTAGTTTCCCTTTAGCACCGATGAAATTGCAGCTTTTTACGATGATTTATTTACGCACGACTAATTGAACTGAGCTGAATGTGGGACACTTTGTGATAATGAGCCGCTGCAGGCTGTCGCCGCAAAGTGGCGTGAGTGGGTGGGCTGGGTAGGTGACACGCGCGATGAAATGTCCATACAGCTTGCGATCCGCATACCGAGTGGTGATGAAACGTTTGTGTCGACGAAACGTGCGACCGACCGGCGGAATCAATACCAACTGCAACCCCTGTGCTCCGTGAAAGTGCACGTCTACGCCAGAAAAGTTTAGGAACCAGCACAACATCATTTAGCACGGTACTAGAACTATCAGCTTCAAAGCAACTCTCCGGTGCGCCACAGAACCAAAGTGAGCCTTCGGTCATTTGAACGAAGCGGCACCACGATTGCACACTGCTAAGCACGACTCACGGAATTTCTCTAGCTAAATTGTGTATCCAAATACATTACACAGGCTTCACTGCAGACCTCGAAGATTCCGATGGTCAACTAGAGCACAGAAACGTCGCCTTAAACTTTATCCTAGTGATATCCGAATCAATCCAGGGTCCGAGCAACACAGGTCCGATTGTCTCTTCTGTGGCAATATCCCCGTCGATCACCAGTGAAATGCATACCGTTCATGCGTAGTTTTACGTGATACCTAAGTGAGACACCACAGTGAACTCCGAAGTCACTTTTGACCGGCCTTTATTACGGCTTCCGCCTCCGAAATCAACTCGTTGAGATGAACGACAGTGAACAACAGATCCGACAAGCTCCGGCCAATGCTCCGGCCCAGCTGGGGCCAGCCACTGCCTGGGCGCTGCCATCTTTCCTGTGACGTCACGTATTTGGTTTGGTCATCTGACGAGTGGTCACATTTGCCTACGATGGCAGCGGCCTTTTGGGGGTCACTTCGAGTGCAGACCAGAACCCCGGTTTATCGCTCTAAGCCCCTCTACCTCATTGGTAAACAGCATCGTTGAAGCAATAATGAACTGTTTGTAGAATAATTGCAACAGAGGCATCTGTTCGGCGACCAACGACTAAATGCCTACGACAACACGACCCTGTAAAACGTCTTTTGGCAGGAAATTGCCATCGTACTTCAGAGAAATGGTGAGTGCGTTCTTTTTGCATGCTTATCTGAGATATGGTGCAGAACTTGCGCAAAGAGGGTTTCTATTTAAATATACGCCTAATGCCGAAACGCCGGGTATCCTGGAATCTTAGCGTGCCTATCGCAGGCAGTTATGACGCAGCTGCCTTTATTATTGCAAAAAAGATCTCGCCATAGGCCTAGCGCGTTGCTAAGGAGGCGCCAGGAATGGTTAGTAAACATTTTCCCGTCTGAGACTGGAATATGTTCAGGAAGCTTTCAGCCAGTTGGCAACCCGCGATTGCGAGAGAAAAAATGAGAGAACAAGAAAAAAGGCAAAACCTAATACGCCATCGTAGCACAAGTTGAAGCTAGGAGCTCGAGCAACGGGGCGCACTGCCACGCGCTCCGAAGCAAAACAAAAAGTAGAAGCGCCGCAACGTTAAATCGAAGGCGTCACGACTGCATTGATGGCGACACATGTTGATAGTTGACTGTTACCCATTTGTTGTTTTCTGGTACGTTTTACATTCGATTTGCGACGAGTAAAATTTTATTTCATCATTCCGAATTGCGTTAATAAAGAAGCTCAGAGATGTAGCTGTAACACATCGTAAACACCGGAGGCGATGGAAATAAAGGGGCAAAGAAATCGTTTCCGGTTGTTGCCATATCTAACTTAAATAGTTGGTAGGGACACGGGTGTCCAAAATTAATTTTATGCGAAAAAAAAGTTTAGAGCAATATCGACGGCGCGAGATTTATTTTATATTCTGCGCGCCAAGTCCATGACGTCACTGAATGGTCATACACTCTTTCAACCTCAACGAGATAATGATACACTCTCTCCACCTCACGGGATGGCCAAGCCGATCCACCTCCCTCCACGCGCCCGATATGCCGAGAGAAAACAAGTGTAAAGGAGGTGATTACCGACTAAATCGCGTCTCGTGCCGAAAATATTGCTCTAAACAATTCTTTTCCAGTAAAATAAAATTTTCGACACACGTGTCTCAACCACACTGCCATAAAAAATATTTTTGTTGTTTTTGTTATTTAAATTAACTCGTCTGTTTATCAACTTTATCTTCAGCACTGCGGTTATTCGGCGCAAATCTGGAAGATTCCATTTGAAGAAGGGCTTGCATTATTTCAAATATTAGCACCAGACAAAGTTCGAAGCTTCGGAGCAGAAGGCCTATAGTATTGCACACCGGCGATCAAGGACATGCACAGTTTCATGACGCCGGAACAGGCAGTACGAATTAATTGCGATGTAATTCTGTTTGTATAGGCACTCTTGCATTGAGCAGGCAGTGGACGTGCTTTGAAAATAATCATGTTTGTAAAGTTACTTGGAGAAGAGACATTTATCTCAGACAAATAGTCGCCCTTGCTTTCAGCAGATTTAATACCCCGCTGATATCACAATAACTATTCACTTCGAACCTCTCTTCCCTTAACGTGCATCGGCTGTGCGTTACAATCTCAATGGTGAAACCTTTTTTTTACGCCGTTTTGCACGCATGTTAAAGTATTGTGTTTTTTAAATGCAGTGAATGAGCTGCAACACAGGTGGACTTGACTCCGACAGAAATTTCCTTGCCAGAGGAGGACGTACAACATATCTGAGAATGGAGCAGCCGACATTGAAAAGACTTGGGTCTATCGCCGAACATGATGTTCATTTCCAATACAATGAAGAAAGGAGGGTAAAGTACTAAGACCTGGGATTTTTGTTCTCGTTCATAAACTCATGGAGTTACTCGCTCTCAGAAATTACAAGAGAAACTTGGATAAGACAAAGCAAACATCAGTGTCCTACGTTTACAGCGAATAAAGCAAACCCACAGATGAGCGAAGTGCACAACTTGTTTGCATCCTGCATTTGCTTGGTGACAACTTCGATTGTATAGTATGTGAACATAGTGCAGATATAACTTTTCAAATCTCGTGTAGTTGTCACATTCATAAAATAAATGAAAACTTGTTACATTCATATTCCACCCAAATTTTCCACGTGCATGTTTTTTTGTTTATAAAAATGAACGACCACGATTTTGTTAAAACTACACGAGAGATTGGTCTTAAGGATAAAGAAAGAATGCCTGCCATGTTGAAGGCTCCGGTGTCATTTTACGGTAAATACTATATCTTGATGTGTGCTTGGTGCCTTACATAAATACATTTTTGTAGCTTTCTGGATGAACGTCATGCCCGAGGAAGCTGATTAAAACAAAGCCAAATATCTTTGCCCTTACGCAGCATTCGGTCCAGCAGCAGGTCAGATGTCAGTGGAGCTGGGTTAGCAGCCGGCCAGTCATCCGAGTCAGCTCCCGTCGGCGGCACAGGTTCGTCTTTTGAAGATTAATGATGCACATTTTACATCAAGCGTTCTGTTGAAACGCCGATGCCATTTATTCCGCTTCATGAACACGAGCGGGAACTAGAACCGTTGATTTCCCAAGGCGACCTTGACAACTTTCCTGCCGGCGACCTACCAAGACCCTCCGACATCTCTGCCAATGTCACCTTTTAACTTTCAAGAATGGGAAAAGCCAACCTGTAAAAAAAATGGATTTGGATGAGCTAATGGTTGCTATATTATCTGAAAACAAAATTCGTTTACACGAACTGCGACCTACGCCAACAGCAGATGCTGATGAAAAATTTCTCATCAGCATGAAACCTCTCCCAGCAAGGCTGAATGATATAAGCCAGGAGACGGTGAAGCCTCAAGTTCATAGTTTATTGCTAGAGGCAGTATTCCCTTCACCTGCGACGTTCAACGGCAGTGAACGTGTTAAAAACACGCACGGCAAGCTTTTTCACAAGGATAGTTCAATGCCAAATGTATTTTTGTTTAAACACCGGTGAACTCTTTTTTTCCACCTACAATATGTGCAATGCAGTTTATCGCATGCTCTAAACAAATTTCTGTTTTATTTTTTTTTGTATTTACCAGTATTTTGAAAGAGAATGGCTTGGATTATGGCCGGTGTTATTTACTTTATTTTTACATTTGTTTTGTTTGGTCACTTTATGCTCCTTTTACCTTACACAGTTCACATAAAATTTCGACAAAGTATGTTCTCTCTCTCTCAAAAAAAAATAATTTCGCAGGGTATGCTATGTTAAAAAACTTACTTTGAAAAAAAAATACACAGCCGGCAAGATTGCGAAAAACATAAAATTGCTTCTTTGTTGCATTTGGGGTTCCTCTTGGAACGGTAAAAACATAATATAAATTCCACACTCTAAAAAAAAATAAGTACAAATGGAGAAAACAAAAAACGATTTCCCTCTCTGTCGCCAACGGAAGGAGAGGAAATTGGTGTGGCGCTTGAAAAAGCGAAGAAAAGTTCCTCCTCCATGTTCGTGGCGGCAGCGCCGGTCGAACCGCCGGCGCCGCCGCGAACATGTTCTATGATGGTGACGGCAGGGACGGTAACTTGAGTGCCAGTGGCGGCTTTTTGGATATTTTTGAACTATTAAAATGGTGCGTTTAATTTAGATCACATTAGTAATAGTGGTGTTCATTGCTGTTTCACTATGCACAGTCTATCATATGCATTACAAAAATGCTTTAGTAGATCGTCCTTTTCTCTCGCTACGCCTTATGCTAATAGAGTGACCCGACTACTGCGCACGCGTGGTGCTAGCGGAGAAATAGCGGTGCTCTCGAGGCTAGTGCAAGTAACGCTATTTTAACGAAATAGCGAAGCACGTATCGCGGCGTGCTAGCTTTTGTCTCGGGAACAAAAGCTAGCACGCCGCGATACGTGCTGGCTTTTGTTCGCTAGACAAAAGCTAGCACGTATCGCGCTTGTCCGTGGGGGATGAAACCTTTAGCGAAAAATTCGTCAAGTTGCAGGCGAGCTGATGTATGTTGTCATGATGTTAAAATTCTGAGACTGGGAAGGAAATTTGAAAAAAAAAATAGTGTAAGAAGACACAGAAATAAGGGGACAGACAAACGTCTCAAACTCAGCTAACAAATTTTATTCCATCCACAGCTTTTATAGCCACCTCCCAAGGTCACCGCCAACGCACACCGATACGCTTCTCATTTTCCAGTACAACCACAAAGACCTTCTGTACCCCAAAAGTTCACCATTGCACTCTGTCAGGACGTTCTGAAGAAAACACAAACGAACAACAAGCGCCCAAAACCGAATGTAGAACCGCACGCTTCATAAAATGTCATCTTGAAAAACAAATATATATAGAGAGAGGATATTTCGAACAACACACACACACACGCACAAAACAAGCTTGCTGGTGCGAGAGGTGGCCGCGGCCAATTCATATGACTATGACAGGTGGCGATTTGTCACTGGCATGATAAGTTACGGCAACTTTCATCGTGTTACTTTTTACATGAAATGAAATGAATAGACGTGATCTTAGACGTTTTTAGCGTGATCTAGTAGCTGCCAAGATCACAGCTCTATTCGAGTCGACCCGTCTATATTTCTACCCACATCACCCCGAGAAACGTATACTCGTGAAATAAAGTGTGCGTACCATTAACCAAAGATAATCCGATTGGCGTTTATTGCGGTTCTATGTAAAACAGATCAGCATATCCAGTCTATAAGAACGAGCACTGCCTTTCGACGAGAGACTGCGTCCGACACGGGTTGTATTCCGTCACGGTGGAGACCTCGACGGGTTTCTGGGAAGTACGCATTTTTCGAACACCAGAGTTCTTAACAGGAAATGATACTGAAACGACAATCCACGTTTTTGGCGAATATATTCTGTCACCTAGACACGCGACTGGGTTCGAGAATAAGTCGGCAAAAAACAACGCGCGCGCAAGGCCTCTCCCATTCGTATGACACCCAAAACGCCAGCTACGTCCTGTTCGCGTATTGAGCCGCTTTGACCTAGCTCCCCCAAACTCGCCTTTCTCTCCATCGTCGGTTATTTTCTTCCCCGAAGTCGACACAAAGAAGCCATCTTCCCTTTCTGCTCGGCCAGAAGGAAGAAAGAGGGGTACTAGATCCATTTACTCTCGAACCGATGTTTGTACAAAAGGAGGTAAATGAATGATGCAACAAACGGGTACCGAAAGCGAGATCAGCTATTCATTCGGGAAGAGGCCTCACGGAGAAGGGTCGTACAGACATTTCATTCAGGTTGCGGGCGATGTGGGGAAGGGAGGGCGGATCCGTGGTATGAAGGAACGGACGATTCACCACAGCCGACGATTCACAGCTGCTTTTCTTAGTTTGTGCTGCATCTCCTGCAGTACACTCGCAAAAAAAAAAGGAAAAAAAGAGAACGTCGTATTTTTGTTTTGTTTTATCCGGCCCAGCCAGCCCGGTGTCAACAACGTGGATTGCCTCAAGCCTACTCATCGCAAACGTACTGGACGTAGTACATCTAAATAGAGTAAAGATAAACATAAGTTTACTCGAGAGAAAAAAAAAAACACAATGCAACTTTAGACAGTATGAAATCGCACACTGTAAAAGCGCTCCTAATACATTTCTTTCATATTCAAACCTCCCTCTGAATGCAAAGTTATAATAAAAGTGCGTCTACCCCGTTGACTTATACTGCCATGAATACATGCACTCCAAGATTTATGTTTTTAGCTCATTTTCACGCAGTCGGGTTCAAAGCCTGTGCTGCGCTAGCATTGTACGCAATAAAAGCGACATTCAAAGTAAGATGTAGTGTTTAGGCGTGGGCACGCAAGCAGAGATGGGGTCACTTAGAGACGTACATCAGCCATACGACTTTTACTGACCTGGTACAATGTGGCAGCTAATGGCGAAATGAAACAGGAAAATGAAAGTGAAAGAAGATGGCTTTAGAATGATAACTAAAATCCGACATAAAGAAACTGTAAAATCAAGAAGCTAATCTTGGTGCAGGCCCTCCTCCAATTTTGTCATAGTTGAAAACAATCATCCACAAGGAATCGGTGCCTAGATCAGTTCATGCCTATTGGCATTAGGTTTAGTTTCGCTGAAGCTACATGACTTGACTTCGCCTTGAATCAGGTACCGCCTGGTAAAGTCACGAGAAGATAAGTATAATTCCTGCATACCACATGCACACGTAGGTCAACCTACAAAGATTCGGCGAGGTACGCTGCGTTGGGGGGCGTGGAGCAGATCGCCGGTGTAAGCTTCCAACTGGTTGCGGTCCAGTAGATGGAACTGAAAATCGAATATTCGTTGACAAATGTTTCCCAGAATGCACCTAATCCGCCAGGGGCGCCTCGGTTTTGCACATTGTCTATCCTGTTCATTCTACTCTAATTTTACAGCGGAGCTGTTGAGGGGTAGTTTACGCAGGATCCTCTCCTCAAGCAAAAAAATGTCGACAAAACACTCCGGACAACTACCGCCATCTAAGAGCGACGGCGGAAACCTTTCCAGTCTTTCCACTCTGGCTTGCCGACTTGCTGCCGGTCATTACTTCATTCCCACCATAGTAAAGCTTCGCTGGTCTTCCTTCTTCACCAAAGTAGAAAGACAAAAAAAATTCACCTAGGATTCCTGGGTACAATCACTGATCAATCACTAGGGTACTAGATGGCGCATTGAAATAACAGGCATGAAGCCACAGGAAGCAAGCGGCTTGTCCCAAAAGCGAGCGTTTGGCCGGCGTTCTAACAGATTCGAGCGTTGGTTCGAACAGTGTCCTAGGCGCTGGAGTTTTCTGGTTACCTCAAAACATCCTCCCTGCTGCAAAGTAACAGTGCACGCACAGCCGAGAAGTCTTCTAGGAAGTCATTTGATGCGTGAAATTTGGACAGTCTAGTTGAGCAAGCGTGCATGTCCCACGTTCAATTCTTTCAAAGTCGGGATTTGATGCTAAAGCGTATTATTAAGACCCTAAAAATGCAAAAAATCATCAATTAAAACATCAACTGAATAAACTGTAGGGTGTCTTAGGTTACCAATCTCGCTCTAAAATGGACCGTGAAAATCGGCGCCTGCACATAGCTATCTAAACGTTTCGTCAAATGTGTATTTCACAAGTCGGTTTTATTTTGAAAAATTCAATACGTCTCCCTTTCTGTAAGAAATAGGGCCAAAACACTTGCCAGGATCAATGGCAGATGGTGGCGCAGTCGTCCGAGTTGAGTGCTGGGGCGCCATTAGCTCACGTATTGATATATGACCCCAGGCAGCACAAAACGTCGAGACGACGTCGATATAAGGTCCTCGACGTTGGGCGACGTCGAAGTCTTTAACAAACTTTTTATCGATGGCATTGGTACGTCCACATGAGAGGTTCCGACAACATAAAACACTCGACGTAGTGACAACGTAATAAGTGTCACCTCGACGTTTTCAACGCTAATCGACGTCTGTTGGACGTATTGTATAAAAAGTTCCTTGAAAGTCGAGCACGAGACGTCATAAAAATTTCCTGAGCAACACCTTGACGTCTTCGACATTAATCGACGTCAGTTCTACGTTTTCTCCGGGAAGTTATTTAAACGTCGAGCACGAGACGTCCCAACAATGTCTCAGCAACACCTTGACGTCATTGGCAATAATAGATGTCAGGACTACGTTTTCTCCCGGAAGTTCTTTGAACGTGGAGCACGAGACGTCCCAGCAATGTCCTGTGCAACACCTTGACGTCATCGACAATATTCGACGTTATTTCTACGTTTTTTCGGGAGGTTCTTGTAACGTTGAGCGCGAGACGTCCCAAAAATGTGTGAGCGAACACCTTCATCACCCTAAACAAGCTCCTTACAGAGCCCAGTGTGCTGTCATTTCACTTTTGAAATTTCTCGTCAATATCATCACTTTTTATACTGTGCATGCAATCTACATTTCAACATGGCTGAGGTGCTGAAATCTACTACAATATTATCATTCTCGTGAATGTTTTTTTAGCAGGAATTGCTTAAAAAGCCGAGAATTCACATCAACAAAAAACAGGATTTAGCTCGAAATCAGCGGGGCTGTTTATATCGTTTTTATCGTGTCTAACTTAATATCAGCGTCTTTGAAGCTGTAAGACAATAATAATAATGTAAGAGATTTCTGCAGCTGAGCCAGGTTGAAGGGTGGACAGCATGCACAGAATCGAAAACGTTGTCATTGTCGAGAAATCTTAAAAGTGATATGACAGGTCCTTTGGCACTATAGGCCGCTTGTTTAGGGTGACTCCGAATTACACCCAAAGCTGTCTAACCATGGAAGTGGTCGAAATTACCGATCACTAGGAAGCTGACCATGATTCTTGGATAGCCGGCCGGGGCGATTGGGGGATTTAGAAAATGGTCTATTCCGTCAGAATCTACATGCTTTCGCGAACATACTTTCGAACAACGAAGCCAGATCCGGATGACTTCTTTGTTCCGCGGTGACCCAGGTCGAAACCGTTATCAATTGACATCCAATTCAGTCTAGACGTATGCTCGACATTTTATGGTCGTGAAATGGGACGTTATTTCAACGTTGACATGACGTTATCCCAGACGTGCGCTCAACATTTTATGTTGCTAAATGGGACGTTATCTTATTGTTAATATGACGTTTTCAATTTACATCCCGTTCAGTTTTAAACGTATGCTCGAGGTTTTATGGTGGTTAAATGGGACATTGTGTCAACATCGATGTGACATTATCACTTGACTTCCCGCCCAAATCAGACGTGCACTCGAGGTTCTAAGGTCGTTAAGTGGGACGTTATGTGGACGTGAAATCCACCCTTTTTTCCAGGCATTTGCATTTCCATATTACGTCAAAAGGACCTGATGTTCGGACTTTCGACGTTCTTTCGACATGTGGTTCCTGACGTCATCACGTACTTTCGACGTCTTTTCAACGTGTCTGTGCTGCCTGGGAAGTCGGGTGCAGCGTCTGGAGGTATAGCCGTCCAGCGGCTATACCTCCAGCAGCTAGAGCGCAGTCGCTATGCAACCGCGTTTTTTTTAATTGTTTCTTAAGCTTTATTTTCATTGTCCGAATTTATCTTTAAACCGAATACGGTAAAATATTGTGTTCATTTAATATACCCCAGTTGTCCTGAGCAGTCTCGATAAGAAGAAAGCGCCATTTATCAATAAGTGCGACAAACGCACCCCGCCACGCGACTCGGTAGTCTGTGTCGCCATCCGGCGTTGACCCTGACAAATTGTTTGCCCCTATGTTTTACAGAAATGAGACAATAATGCGTAATTTTACAGGGTAAAACCGACCTGTGAAATACACCGTTGACGAAATGTTTAGATTGCTACATGCATGCGTCGACTTTTACGGCCCATTTTAGACCGAACCTGGTTATTTCTGTCACACTATATAAGCCCGGAAGACACCCCGCTCCCGGGAAGAGCATCGAGAACATTTCATAATCAAAGAGAACAAACCAGGAAATAATCTAATCCATGGTAACCCAAGAAATTGTACAACTCAAGCGTAAATTTACACGTAAATGTCGTTAATTAAAAGAAAACGAGGAAGAGTTCCTAGAAATTTTATGTCTTCTAAAGCAAAAGCTGAATTCAGCGAAGGGGCGTTATTTTTTTAAACTTTGCCGAATTGTCTGAACAATTCCCCCGTAAAAGTTTGGCGTCAGTTAAAACCTCGGAAAGAACGATTAGAATTTATCATTGAAAACAATAAAATTGGGACCGATCTAAGGGATTTCACCGATAGGTTTAACAATTATTTTTCATAGTGTGTTCGTTAATACAGACGGTGATATAGAGGACCTGAACTTCAATGTGACGAGTAGTACTTCGTGGGATATAATAATCACTGAAGAGGGAGTGTTTTCATTACTTTTAAACTTAGTCGTAGAGAAGTCAAACAGGGCCAGACAAAATACCAAACGAGTTTCTAAAATGATTAGCAGAATGGGTTTCAAGATATCTTACCATTATTTTTCAAACATCACTAAAACAACACCCTGTAACCCCCGATTGGCGCAGTGCGAGGGTCGTGCCATTTCGTAAAAAATCAAGTAAGAAATATATTGAAAACAACCACCCCGTATTTTTAACGTCCATAGAATGCAAATTATTTGAGCATATTATTTCTAAGGCATCATACAAGTATTTCGAATCCTCCGACATTTTTCACTGTTACCAACATGGGTTTCGCTTCCAAACGTTGAAGGCCACACAACTCATGGAAACGTTTGACGATTTTGCCGCTTTCTCTAATGAGCGAGGGCAAATTGATGCGTTATGCCTTTACATTCCTAAGGCGTTTGCTAGAGTACAACACACTGAATTACTTCATAAACTTTCTTTGCATGGTGTGGAATCATAGCGTGATATTTATTTATCACGCTAATCGGGTACAGTAGTAGAGGTTAACGGTGCCTGTTCAATAGTATCTGAAGTGCCCAGTACTGTTTTTATTGACATTAATGATGTCGCGGCGGAAATAAACTAACGGGTTACTGTGCGTCTATTTTCAGATGATTGTCTGGTATATTCAAAAATCAGGAGAAAGGCGACCAGCGCAGATTAAGTGCATCCGTTAGGCCTGTTTAGGATTGGTGCTCAAAATGGAAGATGAAAATTATTACATAAAAACAGTATTAGCATACAAAAATTACAAAACTAAGGATGTTCTTTCCTTTACATATGAGCTAGGCGGGAGTCGGTTGGTTGAAGTCGATAGTATTAAATACTTGGGCGTCACAATTTTTGAAGATTTAAGTTGGAGTAAGCAGGTAAATGAAATATTTCACAAAGCAATAAAAAATCTTTGGTTTTTCGGTCAACATGTGAACTTCCGCTTCAGCTTCAAGCGAGAGATTAATAGCCCACACAACGTATATTAGGGCACCCTCGTAGTACGCTGCATCGGTATGGAACCCTTATACAAAAAATCAAATTGGTGAACTCGAAAAAGTTCAGAGGAAGGCGATGCGGTTTATTCTATTCTAATACAACCGAATTGATTCTGTCACAGATATTTTGAACAGCCTCAGTCTCCCCCAGGGTGTAAGATAGACAGGTGGTGAAACGGCCCATAGAGGCGCTACCGCAGCGCCGTGACCGGATTGTGTACTCGTCTGCTTGCGGGTACCCTCGATTTGCGACAGATGGCGCTGCGGCGAAGAAAAAGAATTTCCGTCAGTTTAGCCGGTCGCCACCGGTCGCCCCATTGGTCGGCCACCCGGAGTGAGAGTTCGCGGTGCTCCACATAGATGGCGCCACAGGAAAGAGAAACCCAGGGGGGTACACAATCGGGTCGCTCATTTGGCTCTCGTTTCCCCACCTGCCTATCTTACACCCTGGTCTCCCCTTACTTGCTGTCCGTCGAAAAATTGCTCGACTAAAGTTTCTCGCTATGTTTCTCATCACTTGTATAATATTGCCGCGAGCGCACAGGACCAAGCAGGCAACGCGCTCGTGGACGATTCCAATTTCGAACGCGGTAGCGTGCGCACGTGGAATGGATCGCTCCGCTGTCACCTCGATGACGGTGGCTCCGAGCCGCGGTGATGCTGTACGCGGCGATGTTCCAAATGACTACGCAGTGATACTGACTACTCTGCCGAGAGGAGAAGCCATGAAATGCAGCCTTATGCTGCATGTTGATACCGGGGGCGGCCGTACCGTGCTGAAGACTTCGTAGGGCCTCTGAACCAGGTGGGAGTTCGTGAAGACGTAGCAGGACTTGGCGCGTTTCAAATGGGGCACCTCTGGCTGCTGAAGCTGCGCACCACCTCCGCCAAAAAGAAGCTTCTGCGAGAGGGGACCATGCTGGTGAAGGGGTGACGATGCCTGGTCATTGATCCAGATAAACAAGAGCTAAAGGTAAAAGTCCACTGGGTGGCATTCGACGTTTCTGCAGACGCCCTTCGACGGGCCTTCGAGCCGTATGGGAAGGTCAAGGATGTCACCCGCGAGAAGTGGAGAATCGAGGGCCTGGCAGACGTGGATTCCACTACTGTCATCGTACGCATTGTGCTCCGTGAAGACTTAACCCCGGAGTGCCTGCTTCATCCGCTGCACCTTTACTGAGGCACGCCGCTGGTTGTTGTCCCCGGACGCGCACCGGTGTGCCTCCACTGTCGACGCACGGGACACATACGGCGCGACTGTAGAGTGCCGAGGTGCGAGGAGTGTCGAGCCTGCTGGCATGAAGCCTCGGATACGGCGCTGACGGCGCACGCGAGCCCCTGCTTGTGGATTCTGGTCATAGACAAAAATGAAAGACATCAACCATGACATAAATTTTGTCATATTTTGATATTACACAAACATAGAGTCACACTCGGAAGCCAGACCCGAAGCTAGGCACCCATGCTGCTATCTGATGAATTATAGAGTAAAAATTGCACCATCTTCCCGAAGGGAATCATGGGGTGATATGGAGCATGTTGTTGGTTCCGAGGAAAGAGTCAGTTGCGTGCTGACGTCGAGAGATGGCGCCACCGACTGCCCTAGCGTAACCCCCCACGCGAGCCTTCGTCGCGGCTCGCGGCAGAGAAACTTGGAACGCTCGTCGTTACCGTTTATTTTTCACACTTGAAGGAGAGGAGACTAGAGGAGGAGAGTTGCGCGTGCACGCGCGGTGTGAGTAGAAGCGAACGCACGCGCAGTGCACGCTGCTTATAGAGAGAGAGAGCGGAGAGAGTAACGCGCAGCTGTTAGAGAGAGGGAAGGAGGAGGTTGCGCGTGCGTAGTGCGAGTGCGGACTACAAGGCCGCGGGACATAGACCCGAGCAAGAGATGCTCCGCATCTAAAAATAGATTAAATCGTTAGCGTGCATAAGTACAGTCGTGACGGCAGCAGAATCTACTTGCAGAGTTTATTTCTTAAAAGAAGCGCGCAAGGGCCGCCGATGTGCCACCGACCTCCGGATTTCGCAATGAAGAGCCAGCGTCCCGAGCTTGCGCAGAGCTTGGCCGGCCTTCCTGACCGGGCGGGCCGCGACGACAGCGCCACCACGCTCCCGCGAACGGAGGGGGCCGGTTTTCCAAAGCGCGGCTAATGCGGAGCTTGTCAACTGAGCTGATCTAAAACGTTGTTTTGTGAATATATTCTCAACTCATCAACCGAAACAATATTTTGTAAAATCTGAGCGAATTTGTTTTTTTTTAATTCTTGTTTTGGGAATGATGTCGACGCAATTAATCATCTAAAGACCCTAACCAATTAAAAAGCCCGTAGTTCATTATTTCACATGATAATTATCGGGGCGAGAACAGGCAGAAAGGAAACAGAAATATCAGCACAGATTTTTTCAGCAAATACAATATTTTATATTACTTCAGAGGTAACATACAATATTTTCTAAGGTAACGTTGAATATTGTCTAAGGTAACAAAGAATATTCTTCAGTGCCTCTAAAGACCATGTCTTTAAAGGGACATTGAACTCTCCAAAGTATTTTAAAGTGCCTGGACTGGCTGGACCTGTATGCCACAACTTAAAGTTTCCGGGAACAACTTCTTTAGCTCAATAATTACACTGTGAGACACACCTTGAGTTATGAAAGAATCCGAAATAAGCCCCTATACAGTGAAATAAAATCCAAAATAGAGGCTAGTCTCGGCTTCGCTGCAGAATTAAAACGTTCCTCCTGGCGTAAATATTACGCTAAACACTGTTTTTGTTTTCATGATGAAGAGGCGAGGTATGCGTGTTCCTCGGATAAGCAGGAATAATTTGTGTCGCTCAGAGAAACCAGCACACTAGACAGGCTCAGCAACTGCTATACCGGCACGCGTGTCCGCCCAACGTTACTAGACAAAGAGGAAACGGTCATAGAGCCTGCCCTGGAAAAGTAGCACCCATCCGTTCTCGAGCACCGGACAAATGGCTATCGCAACGCCGCTATTTCTCTTGCAGCGGCCATTCAGGGAACTACCTGCACGGCTGCTTCTATTTGCTCGGGAGTATTGCATACGATCAACGTTACTCGATCAACTCAATTGGCAAACTTTCACAGAGACCCTGATCCCTTCTAAGACACGTGCTGACACACGTCAGTTTCCGCTAATAACCCCTAGATTCGAAAACGCTCCTTGAAGCGTCATCTTTCTTGCCCGATACGGCCGTGTTTTGAAGCACAGTTGCAACACGCGCAGCTGCGTGTAAGAAGGTTGGCGCTTGGAACGGCGTTAGCCCTGCTGAGGGGTACGAGAAGGGACCACGCTGTCCGTGGAGTTTGACAACTCAGTTGATCAGTAACGTTGTTTCCGACCCTCACTATAGCCACCATTCCGGAAAACGAGTGGCGCCACCTATGATGAATTGAATCTCCAATAGGTAGAGACAAAAGCAGGTAGCCCTTCTCTCTATCCACTAACCCATCCAATCAGAGTTTGGTGCTTTGACATCCCCGCGCGCTTTCATCTTCCCCTCTCCCCAGTTTCTTAACGTCCAAGAGCACGGGCTCCTGCCTTCCGTAGGAAAGTGTCAGAGACACCCATGGCCTATACGTCAAAAGGGTCAACTTTCTGACGTGCATGTGTATCGCACTTAGCTGAATAGCTCAGCCTGTTTAACAAAGTATCGCAATAGTCCGCCACTTTTATGTCCGAGCATTGCGGGAAGAAGGCGTCGTTCTAGCAAGAGACGAGGCGACTTCCAGCGGTGCTCCAGTGAGGTATGCGTGAGCGACGACCTGCTTCGAGATTGGTCAGAGGAGAGGTAAAGGCTATACTTTGTTGCGCTCTTAAGTCCGAGGGCAGCCGACACTACGATTAGATGGTGGAAATTAAGAAGCGCCGAAATTGCGTCGTCTCGGCGCTCGTCTTACACGCTTGCTATAAACGGCTGAACCCATCGCACACACACACAACACAGTAAACGCGCCGCGGTCCTGTTTTTTTTTTCTTTTTTCACAGCGGAGATGTTAAGGGGTAGTTTTCCCAGTTTATTGTCCGGTACCAAACATATATCGACACAAAAGTACACAGAACTATGGACAGCTACCGCCATCTATGAGCGACGGCGGCGACGAGAAAACCAATCTGGTTGCCGCCGTCGCTCAAAGACGGTGGCTACTTTTCCAGCCTTTCCGTCAAAGTGCGCGATGGTCCGGTGGTCGCCGTCGTGTGCGTCCCCTCCCGCGATGCCTAAAAAAGACATTGAAACATTCATGATGGACGTCTTCGTCTGGGTCATGCTCGGCGACGACACGCCTGCCGTAGTGACGGGTGACTTTAACGTTGACACTGCACGCCAGGAGGAAAATGGTTCACTTCGTTTATGCTCGAGCGTTTCGGGCTTGCGTGTGTGAACGAACCTACGGTTCCCACGACCAGGCATCGAACGTGTATATACCTTGCCTTCCCGAAGAACATGCCTGCCGTCAGCGTACACCTTATGGCGGTGTACCACAGCGATCAAATGGCCGTGGTCACTGTGGGTACGAAATATATAACCCCGTATCATTATTTATATATTTGATTCTTTAATCGTTAAAAGAACCAATTACCAAATCACACCTTAATCCTTACATTTATAAATCCTTCATTCCCACCATACTACAGAATCGCTGGTCGTCTTTCTTCACCGAAGTAGAAAGGCTGACTTTCTTTTTTACCACGAGTGATTTTTTTTTACCGGTGATAGAACAACACGCAAATGATATTGCACTTTGGACTCTGCACGATTGGCTGCATCGGATCGTAGCTTCGCTCGCGGTCAGACCAAGTAGAGAGCTTAGGGAACCGGTTTTGCACGTCCGATACGGCACGATGGGCCTTCCGGTTACGAACTGCGCACGTAGGAGTCCTCTGCTGTAGCACATGCGCAGTTCGTGCCGGAGGGCCCATCGAACCGTATCGGATGTGCAAAAAAGGTTCCCTAAAACTGCCCTAATAAAGAGTTTTAGGGAACAGTTTCAGCACATCGGGTACTGTACGATAGGCCCTCAGGTACGAACTGCACATGCGGGAGTCGTATGCGGCATATAGCATATGCCCTATTCGTACCGGAGCGCCCATCGTATCAGATCGCATGCACGAAAACGGTTTCCTAAAACTCTCTAACGTGAAACGGAGTATAGAGCCGCCAACGGCGTACAGACAAAGAACTCACGGTCACGATGCAACCGGCGTTGTCATTTGGTTTAGCCGTTGAGAACGAATTCACAAAATGACCGCAAACGTTGTGGCGTTGAGTGTTTAGTTCCGCGTTTTTTAGCCCCATCGGACGTTAAGTTGGATATGCTCTACTGCAGCACTATATGAATCCTCAAAAACGCTAAGCTGCGCTTCATGATAAAAAAAGACAAAAATGGGGTCCACCATCTCTTTTGCCATTGTGATGGAGGTGAGAGATTTTCGCGGGGAGTTGCAAATTATTGGGGTTTTATTTTTACAGCGAGTCACTCTATGCCAACCTATCTATTATCATCTGAGATTAAAATCGCGTAAGCTAGGTGGCGGAAGCCTCCATTCAATATGGGGTATTCACCGGACGCCATTTTTGAGGGCGATATTTAGAGCGCATGCTCGGAACGAGCTCACATTAATATACTTCGTTTCAGCTTGGGTCCAGACGCAGCCGATGCTACAAGCGCGAGCTCCGGGCTTCCAGCGTCCCTGCCAAGCACGCGCGCTCGTGCAGTACAGGCACTGTTCAGGGCCACACGCTCGTGCTTGTAGCATCGGCTGCGTCTGGACCCAAGCTGAAACGAAGTATAAACTGCTAAAACCGGCAACCTTGATGGTTCGGAACGCACGTTGCAAAATATATGTGGAAGCTCGCTGTCAGCACGCGCTTTGCAGTTTTGCGCACAGCTGTGGCTGCCAGTAACATCTCGCTATATATTTTGCCAAATTACCCAATAATCAAAGAAAACGACGGGAACGTAGGTACACGCGCAGCACGTGCTGGCGTCTGTAGCAGTGACTGTTCGAAGACCAAAATAAATCTAAATCAAACGCCACTTTTTCTTGTGCGTTACGCGTTTTTTTATTCAATATTTACTTTAAATATTTTTAGAGCCCTGCGCGGATAACAGTTTGAGTATCCGCATCCGATCCGCATCCGCAGACTTTGTATCCGCATCCGAACCGCATCCGCGAACTTTTTACATTATTGTATCTGTATCCGATCCGCATCCGCGTACTTTGTATCCGTATCCGAATCGCATCCGCAAAATGTGGAGCCATGTCGATGTTCTTGCTAACCACCAGTGGTTACGATTACATTTAGACTAGCAAAATCAACGGAAATCAGGCCGGCCACGTTCTTCCCCGCCGCACGCGGAATCAGAAACTTTCACCTGTGGCCCCTTAACTCTCCCCTGAAGTCTGAACGCCTAAGAAAAAAAGGTTATCAAAATATTAAAAAAGTTTAGAAAGAGAGGAGGAGAAGCAATGGTAGGAAGAAAAAACCCTTTCTGTGATATTACCGAGCGTATGCGGCCACCTCGAGTCTCACGGTGTTTCGTGTCAGCCAGCGGGCAGATGCGCCGCTAAGTCAGAGTCCAAGGCCTGATCGGATCGACTAACGTGTTGCTCGAGAAAGATCGCGGCCCGCAGATGCCCGAGTATATATATATTAAAAAAAAACTTTTTTGTTTTTTTGTTTGTTTGGGGCGGCTACGGAGGTTGCGCGCGGCAGCCGCTGGCATTGCTGCCGCCCTGGCGTCGTAACTGGACGAATATGAACTACCAGACTTTCTTGACTAGAACACTAAGCATACAAAACCGAAACAGGCAATTTAAGGGCTGCCTATGTGCGTGCGCCGCTGATTCCGAAACTTTGCAAACCGTGGCGCCACAGGTTCGCGCTCGCTGACGAAGCACTTCTTTTGTTTTTGGTATCATGACCACAGCACTCTCTGCGGAGAGAGGGAGGTTTCTTCTACTTTTTTGTGACTTGTTCGTTTGAGGTTTTCTTTGCCCGAGAAAGTTTTCCGCTCTTTCCTGCCAAAGAACTAACTTTCTCGGGACGATTGAGGCCCTGTATTCTGTACTTTTACTTTTTCTATAGATAGCATTTTTGACGAGATAAAATTCACTAACTGAAGCGATCTTCAGTAAGAATCAGATCTTTCTTAGAATCCCTATCGCTTCTTCGAAACGCGTTTTGTGGAAATACATTTCGCGGACAACTTTTCACGGACATTCATTTCATAGACACACGGTTTGTCGACGCTGTAGGTTTTGTGGGCACATGCTCCTGCGACGTTTTGTCGACAACTTATTTATTCACTAAGCCGCTAAAAGCTAGCACGCGATTCACTAAGGCGTGCTTAACCAAACCATGTCCCCCTCCCCCTGTAAACCAGGCGAGACGCGAAAAGTTTGTTACGAAAATAGCAGTGTTGTGTGCAACGAAACGTATAGGTTTTTCGATGAAACGAACACGGGAAGCTTTTCAATCAAACGTGGCATGTCGACGAAACGATCTGTAGATGAAACGTCAGTCGACGGACTCAATGCCACAGGGCAAAAATTTAGATCCGGATCCGCGGATATCCGCATCCGCAGCCCCTGACATCCGCATCCGATCCGCAATCCACCAAAATCCGTCTAATTTTTATCCGCATCCGCCAGTTTACTGCGGATATGTGCAGATATCCGCGGGTAATCCGCGGATAATCCGCGGATAATCCGCGGATATGCAGGGCTCTAAATATTTTATACAAGCAAGGCGACCGCGTGCAGCCCGTAAACGAAAGCTGTTATTATTCTCTTTGATGACTGGGTTATTTACCAAGTGGTATATTCAAAGGGTTTAATCGCACGCATTAGTCTATTTATCGATCATCCTACGGACCTTTTTCGCATAAACTCATACCACCGCTTAATTGATGTACCCTTGACGCCGTACATTTTTGGATTGCCCGCTGACACAAGGTAGGCAACCGCCAAGGCTTTGGGCGAAAGGGCGTAGAAAGGGACGTGATGCGTGAGTTAGTTTGAAGTGCTTCTTTTTCTCTCGTTACAATTTATAAAATCTACGGTTGTTTAGCGACCCCTGCATTGTCGTCGTGTGAACAAATAATTTCAATACGAATAAAAACAATTGCGCTAAGTTTGGGATGAGCACAATAAGCTGCAGCGAGTGTAACTCCAATGTTATTAAGCTTCAGACGTTCTGCAAGTCAGTTATGAAGTCAGTCGATTGCGAGTATAAATCGCAAGGGCTTTTTATCAGACTCATCGACACGTTTATGCTGACAGCTGCCTCCTTTACGGCAAGAGGCCCGATTCCAACCCGGTGTAGGTGCTTTGATTAAGTTATCACTGCAAGGTGTGCTTAGTGCCACTAAATAAGCCACGCTTCAGAGTAACGACACTCGCCCATATTGTGGCTTAAAATCATGCTTGCCAGTTATTTGAAGTCGATCTGAAATCACAAGAAACGCTTTTCCGTCCTCCATGAATGTTTAAACAGTTCGCAACAAATAAAAGCAATATTACATGAGCTTCCTAACACCAAATCAATGCTGGGCAAGTCGCAGTTTTAAATCATGACGATCGGTAGTTGCGTCTGCTCTGCACGAAGCACCAAAATGGCGGTGCCCACAACAATGTCGAGGAACGTAGTGCCGACACTCTAAGCGCAGCTCATTTAATGGTTCCAGGTGTGCTATTTCTCCATTGCTTGTACAGGGTATAAAAATGTATACGTGCTGTTACACAAGATGCATCTATCAAATGCCGAAAGATTACCTGCATAGGCTATATTAAACTGCTCATATTTCCCTTCGTTGTGGAAACTCAATCAAAGCACCGCACCGTCACATCCTCATCCTGTCGAGGAGGCATGACCTTTCATTAACCACCTCGATTCAACCGGCAGAGTTCCCGCCAACTTATTATAGGCCACCATAGCCAAACCTAGCCAAGTACCCCCCCCCCCCCCGCATATTCACGCCGTTGCTTACCAAGATAGCTGAGCTGCCAGAACCAGCCGGTATTTCATGCTTTAAGCCTCTAGACGGCGTCGTCGGCGCCGCAATTTTGAAGGTGGTGGTGCATTTACAAAGAGAGTCTATACTCTGTTCACACTTAAGTTGAGACTGCAGCCAAAAATGCAAGCGCGAGCTAGGCGGCGCTCCGGGTTTTGGCACGTGCATTTTTAGCGCTCGTTCTTCAGAAGAACGCTTCAATGCAGCGACCTCGAGCTCTCCTCCTTGTGGAGTATATAAAGCCTCCCCTTAGGGATCGTTCACACACCCCCATTTTTTTACGTCGTGTTAGTTTACAAAAGCTTACAGCTGCTTACACTCGGGTCAAAGTGACGTCTTTCCTTTACATTAGGGGGTTCACCCGCGATTTATGTGTAGCCTTTTAGTTATGGCGCAGAATGTTTGCGGAATAAACGAATTGCATGTTCGCAGCTGCACATGCAGGTCGGGCGCTCGGGTTGAGCTCGGACCATGGGCTGTTCACATAAAGGCTCGTCCACACAGAACCGTTTTAGAGCGCAGCTCTTAGGCGGCCGTTTCCGGCTTGATCGGCGTCGCCGTTGGAGTAACCGTGAGGTCACGTGACCCCCATGAAGTCACGTGACCCCCGTGAGGTCGCGTGACCCCGGTGACGTCACGTGACTCCCGTGAGGTCACGTGACCTCCGTGAGGTCACGAGTGCCACGCGACATCACGAGGGTCACGTGAACTCACGGTTACGCCAACGGCGACGCCGACGCGGCTCGCAGGAAGGAGTAGCAGCCAGGATGAGGAGGTGAGGAGGAGGAAGGAATGGTATAGCCTTCCCTCAGTACCCTTCCCTCCTCCTCCTCCAGAGCTGCGCTCAAATTCGGCGTTACAGGGAGTTTTAAACGGCTTTCATTTTTTTCTTAAGTTACGTTACGTTACGAAAAGTAACCGGGAAATCTGTGCTTCGTAGTAAGCATGGCTACCAATTCAAGAACTTAACCTGACACGCGACATTCGAGATACGAATATTTCGGTGACGAGGAGCTAGGACGGTGAGTTACCGTGGCAACCAAGGACACAAGGCTCGTCGCAAGGTAACGTAAGGATTTGACCTCGGTTCAACTTTTCAAACTGGTTCACACAGCACTGTATTATTGCGTCTAAGGAAACCGAAACATTCGTGTCTCAAATGTCGCGTGCCAGGCTATCCCCTTGAATTGGTACCCACGCTTAATATGAAGCACAAAATTCCCGATGACTTTTCGTAACGTAACATAAGAAAACCGCTCTGCGTGAACGAGCCTTTATGCTTGGACTGTACTCCGTTTCACCTTATGTTGTACCGCAGCAAAGGCTAGAAGCGCGAGCTCATAGCGTTGCCAGCTGCCCTTGGTGCACGAGAGCTTGTGCCGCCGAGATGTGCCCTAGAGTGAGGAGCTCGCGCTTCTAGCCTTTCCTGCGGTACAACACAAGGTGAAACAGAGCATAGGTAGGGTTAGGCACCCTAGGTAGGGTTAGGGTGCCTCAATGCCCTTCTGTTAAGGGTGATGCCACCTTTGTAGTACCCGATGCCGACAGCACGCGCTCAATGGGAAAATACAAAGAAATCGACGAAAACAAAATGTCGCCATAGCACAGTAGCACAGTCAGCGCCAGAGACGCGTGCAGAGACACGCTCTTTCACGCGCTTTTGAACAAAAAAGGAAAATAAAAGTGTGGGACAAAATGGCCGGATGACTCCACCCTAAGCAAAGCGCACATGAAGGCACCCTAGGTAGGGTGCCTTCAGGACATGGTGGAAGAAAAATTTTAGGTGGTGACTCTGGCCGCTCTTCCCGCGGGGAGCGAGCGACCAGATCGTGTTCGGAGCTAACCTCGAACAAGGAGTATACTGTTTCACCTCATGATGCACCGCAGGAAAGGTTACAGGCGCGAGCTCCTTGCTCTGGGGCACATATCGGCGGCACAAGCCATCGTGACTTAAGAGCAGCTGCAAACGCTATGAACTCGCGCTTCTAGCCTTCGTTGCGGTACAACATAAGGCGAAACGAAGTATAGTTAGTTCCACGCCGCCGCGGAGGGCGCTGAGGTGTGAGCGCCGTGCGTATGAGCTCTCTCCTCGGCGCCCACAGTGTCGGGAGCGTAGCTTGCTCACCTTTTTCGCGGTGTGGTGGTGGTGTACGGCCAGTGGCTGGCCTCATGTTTTGCTTTGGTGCTCTGTCGATCACAGTGCAACCATCGTGCACAAAGATGAGCCCTAACCCGAAGAAGAAGTGATGCTATAAGGATTTGAAAGACGTGTTTCGTTCCCACCTGCAATTCGGGGTACCGGAACTGCGCAGAGTGAGTGTCCTTCTTTAAAGCTCAATCGAATGACGCTCGCCTGGAGCAGTGGCGTCGTGCAATCCCGAGAGCCAATCGCAAGTTACTACCTAGTCTCCTCATCTCGTTGACCAAGTGAAGACCAAGCTTGACAGTCTAAGTTCTGTCGGAGACTGGGAAGGCGAAGATGTCTGTACAGAAAATGCTGAAGAAACCAAGGCTGTGGACTGCATACTATATTATGTGACTGGGTTTTTGAATGTGAAAATGAAAAAAAGCTACACGATTCCCTGCATGCCGATCCGCTTTCAGCATCGACAAGTACACTTCTGCTAAAGCGGCATTGACAAACGTGAAGAACAGAGGAGGCCTTATACACTCCAACCAGAACCTTTTCCAACTACTGAAGAAAGTGGAACGGTTCTTAGTGGAAAATAAAAGCCACCAGACTGTCTACTGGGACATAATCGAAAGTGTTCTTGACACATGCATAATAACGTTTACATGCGCTGAACACAAAGAAGAAACAATTGCCCAGATGCTCCACTACTACTTCATCATGCAAATGCGACAACACTGTAAGCATATTACGATGAGTAGGAACAAAACAAGCTCAAGAAATAAAGAAATCAGCAAAGCAGCGCTCGTTTTAGTTCAAGGGCACGGGCGAGAAACACAGGATTTAGGAGATGGCGTTCTTTGGTAGTATACAGTGAATTCAGCTTTCGTGTACATTTTAAAGCAAAAATATTTGTCAGGTATTTTCTCACCTGTAAGACGCGGTGACACCTTGTTTTTAGAGTTATAGATGAAAAGTGATTTATGTCCTATAACTGCTACTATTGTTTGACTTTCAGTCAATTTTGACTTTCAGTCAATATGTCATCATGTCAGTCAGTATGTCATCATACTGTGTAATCATTTCTGTCACTATGTCATAATAAATAGGAATTTTTTCTGCTCACAAGGTTTGTATGTTCCACAGTACAAGTTGACATTGTATGTATAAACCACTTATAACGCTATAACCTTTATGCGCATGTGAAGAATTATTTAGGCCCCACTATGTAACATAATTAGAATTTTTTTCAATAAGGCAGGAGCAGGGTGGAATATATCACCCGACCTCCTATAAAGCCACGCAATATGTGTAAGCAATTTACGGAACTGTTACCAAACATGCTGTTTGACAAAACATGCGAGCACGACCCAGGTGTTTACTCTAAATTACCCTAAATTATTAAACACCCAGTAAATTATGTGGTTAAGTTTTATATTTATACGAGTATTTTCGTGACGTTGAGTCATCATCGGAAAGTTCTCGTTTAAAAAAAAAAAACAGGAACCGCGCGGGGGAAAATTAAATGGGTGCCACTGCGCCAACATATATCCATCATTTTAATATCAGTACAGAAGGACCGAGTAAAGAATGCATAATTTACTTGACAAGCCCTCTATACGAGCCTTCAAAGCCCCTTTATACTTGGGCGCCATCTATCCCCGTGCGAGTGAAGCGCGCTCGGTGCGCCGAACATATTGTGTTCGCCGCGCGAGACAGAGAGTCATCACCTAAATGTATTTCTTCCAACGTTCTTCAGGACTTGTAGCTCCGCCTTCAGCGTGAGCTCGCTTACTTCCGCACTGCTTTATCGGCGCGTACCTGCGCCTTTACACTTGTGTTACCAAGGGCAGATATTTTGCGCTGAAGGTAGAGCGTCTAGTCTCAGCTTACAGGGACACTGAACCGAAATTTGGATTTCGCAAAGTAAGGCCGCAGAAGCGTTGAACGGGACGCTACGAACTCCAAAACATCACTCATACATCGATATCTCAAACATATGGCCGTACTTTTGGAAACAAAGGGATCAATGTGGCGATGCAGGCGATTTGGCTCATGATTGCAAGTTGTAGCAGCACGCAAAAAACTCACGCACAAAAGGAGGAATGCAAAAGACGGGCGCTGAACTTCAACTGAACGTTTAATGAAAAGAACACACCCATGTAAACAACCACACCGTCATCGCATCAAAGCTCGAGATAGCTCTTTATTTTGTATGTAAATACACAAAAGTCTGGCTGACACAATTATCTCCCTCCTTCCCAAATAAGCATACCTCGGCAAACCTCACTCATGAGGGCCCTCACTCACCCTCACTCACCCTCATCTTCACAGGTGAGGTGAGGGTGAGTGAGTTTCTGAACCAGGAAAATTCATGAGTGTGAGGGTGAGTGAGTTTCTGAACCAGGAAAATTCATGAGTGTGAGGGTGAGTGAGTTTCTGAACCAGGAAAATTCATGAGTGTGAGGGTGAGTGAGGGCCGTGAGGGCCGTGAGGGCCGTGAGGGCTGTGAGGGCTGTGAGGGCCGTGAGTGCGTGAGGGCCGTGGGGGCGGTGAGTGCGTGAGGGGGCGTGAGGGGTGTGAGGGCAATGAGTGCGTGAGGGGGTGAGGGGTATGAGGGCCGTGAGGGCGGTGAGTGCGTGAGGGGTGTGAGGGCGGTGAGTGCGTGAGGGGCGTGAGGGGTGTGAGGGCCATGAGTGCGTGAGGGGCGTGAGGGGTATGAGGGCTGTGAGGGCGGTGAGTGCGTGAGGGGTGTGAGGGCCATGAGTGCGTGAGGCCTCCTTCAGACGGCGCAACTTTCTCAGCAATTTCGGTGTTGCTGGCGGGTTGTTCCCTAGCTTTCCCTAGATCGACACGAATTGCTGAGATCGGGTCCGGCTCAAAACAAGCGAGCAACTCGGAGCAATTCGAAGACGTTGAAAGCGGCTGCATCCAATCAGGGACGCGATATTTTCACGTGATACCTCATGCCGGTGATGATGACAACAAAATACTTGGTTCTGGTTTGAAATTGATCGTCTTTGGAAACAAACTGTTTCAATAAACTGAGGGCGATGAGTGCCTGAGTGTGTAAGGAGTATGAGTGCGTGAGGGGCGTGAGGGCGGTGAGTGCGTGAGGACAACGAGTGCGTGAGGGCCATCAGTAGTGTGAGGACGGTGAGTGAGTGAGGGGTATAAGTGCGTGAGGGTAGTGAGGGGCGTTAGGGCGGTGAGTGCGTGAGGGGCATGAGGGCCGTGAGGGGTGTGAGAACCATGAATGCGTGAGCGGTATGAGCGCGTGATGGGCGTGAGGGGCGTGAGGACCGTGAGGGGTGTGAGGCTAGTAGTGCGTGAAGGGCATACGTGCATGGAGGGCGGTGAGGCGCGTGAGTACTATAAGTGCGTGAGGGGTGTAAGGACCGTGAGGGCGGTGAGGGGAGTAAAAGGCATCAGTTCGTCAGGGATCTGAGCTCAAATGAAGCGCTTCCATTGGCATGTAAGGCTTTTGTGAGACGATGAGTTCTCTTTGAGGCCTGATTTCGCTTGAAGGCGTAGATAATTAGTGAGTGGTCGCGCGGGTATTGGCCCTTGGGGCCTCTCGCGGCATCTCCCGGGAAGTAAGATCGACGCTCGCCTCGCAAAAATTTTGCCGCGCGGATGATTGGTGCGGTTTGGTTATTGGGTAACGGGTAAGAAAGAAGGAGTTTGTGCGAGCTAAGGCTCACTGATTGGCGATATTTGATAGCGCGGTTTGCGCAACTAGCGTTAGGTTGGCCGTTTTCTTTGTTATGTTTGACAAAAAAGGAAGCTGGGTCGGAACGGTTAAGAGTTCGCTCGCTCGCCGCTTCAGACAGCGAATCGCCGGTGAACGGGTGGCGTTTTGCTGGTTGACGGCGGATGAAAAACGGGCACTGTGCTCTATAGTAGAAGTTACTGCTTGAAACGCTTTGACTTTAGAAATCTTTGCAGACGGCGCATGCAAACGCAAGTGAACTGCGAGCAGTCGCCCTTAGCCTCTACTCTTTTGTTCTAATTGTATAGGCTCTTCGAAAGAAAAATGAAGTACACAAGCACGACTTTGTGGACAAATATCCTCAAAACATCATGTTGATATTGGTTGATTTTGAGCATTAGTACACTCTATCCGGTAACACAATATGAAACTTGATTTCATTATTTCTTCGCATTGAAGAATTGGGCGATCAGTTCACTGTTTATATCGTTAAAGAGCACTGCTGAAAAATCATATTTGCTTCATGTAATCGACCAATATTTATTATGTCAGTCATTCGGTTCGTACGCACTACGTTTGCTGGGAACAAAAGGTTTCGGAGTGCTGGGCCTTTGTATGCGCACCTTTCGCTTCCGGCAGAGGGTCACCTGTCGATGAGTAGACTCCGTATCCCCTCAGAAGCACTAATGCCAAAATTAGCGCTTGCAGAAAAGCCGGAATTTCTTGTGAAAACCCGCTAGCTCGTAACTAAAAATTATAGAAGTGGTGTTTTAACTTCTTTCAAACACTGTGACCATTCGTAATTATAAATTTTATGAATTTATGGATTGCAAGCTTAAGTCACTTGTGATAGCAATCAGCTGTACTGCGATTTGTCGACAGCCAGGAATTATCTTCAAAAACATCTAGCACGTTACTTTTTGTCTTGTAGCTCTATTGCACAAGACGACAGTGCACCAATAAATTGGCTTATTATGAATCGAAAAGTCACGCAAAAATAGATAAAAAAATGATTAAAACCTAATTGAGATATCAGCACACGAAAGAGCAATGGAATGTAGTAGACATGAGCACATCCATAAGCGGAAAGCGTGTAAGGCTGTAGGCAAACTGGCGTTCTTCGAGTTTTTTAACCCTGTCACTAGTAGCTGTACGTTGCATTTATAAAATGTATTAAGCTAAGAAAAAAAGGTATACAAAGACATGTATACATTTGCTAATGGTGCTGCCGACAAGATCAATGGCGAATTAGAAATGCCAGGTATGTATTGATATTGTTCAATTACGTGTAAGGTTAAATGGTAAACAACGCTCGGTACTAAGTTTTAGTTAACCCGAGATTAGGACAATTGAATCGGCGCCAGAAAAGGGACGTGCGTTCCAAAGTAATGTTTCAGGTCTATAAACGTTGGGGAGTAGTACTTAGTTCGCAGTTATCGAACAGTGCCCAGCTAGAGCAGAAACAACGTTGAGCGCTAGCGGCGAGACACACGCACGGTTTCATTTATAGACTCAACCAGTGACGTATGCACTGGCATACCTCACTGGTTGCAGGTTCTGCAAAATAGAACCTGCAAGCTTTGAGCTCATCTCTTTTTCACCTTCGAGTGGACCGTAGCCGAGGATACGGGCCATGCCAGTCAATCAAGCTCTGACAGAATGACACGTGACCGTACGGGTCGTCATAAGGCACTTGAAGTCCGAAGTAGCGGGACGATATGTCGGCTCTGAATTGGCTGGAATGGTCCATAGCATCCGCTACGGTCCATTCAAAAGCAAACCCGCGTGCAGTTACGAAAGGCCCTCCCCCCCCCCCCCCTTTTTCCCCCTTCCCCGCCTTTCTTCAGAGCCTTGTAACTAAGCGAAAAATAAACAACTAATAACAGTGAACCAGACTGTCGGGAGCTGATACTCGAAAAGTTTCCGAACATCGCCTGATGCCTGGAAGACCGTTGTCGCGCGCACTGTTTAGCTTTTGTTTATTTTTATTCTTCTACGCCTCTCGCCGAGAGTAGTCTCTTTGAGGCCTACCGCTGGCCGCCGCAACGCCGAGGCGCCAGGCCATGCTGCACCGTCGGCGCAATTTGACGCCTGGAGAAAGCAACAACAATTGTATTGTTTTTTTTGTTTTTCTGCTGTTTAGTGTCACGTTGCACAAATCGAGAAAGGAAAGAAGAGGGCTTCTCCTCATTTCTTTTTTGCTCTTACTGAAATTAGCAATATAGAAGAGGGTTTAACCAGCGTGGCATCTGCAGCCTACATTCATCGAAGAAAATGTCGCGTGGCGAGGGGGACCAGAATCATATAAAAGCATTGAAAAATAGGTGGGATCCATCAGCTTGGCCGTTTCCCGGCGCACTCTCAGGTGTCCTCGAAAGAAGCCTGTTACGTGACGCGCTCCGCCGGCTTTTTAACACCCAATGTGTTATAGGGCTGGGTTTTGTTGAAAAACCACGAGATCGAAAGATCGTTATGGGAGGCACGGGAGAGGCAACTAAAAAACCCAAGACGCTCCCGCTGGACGACCTGTCGTGCAGCCGGACTATCTTGCACTGCTAAGAACCCACGCTCTAGCCTTCACTGTAGTACACGGGGCTCCTTGATTGCCTCAACGGCTTCGTCTTCTATGTGTTCGCGCAATGGTGTGTGGGCACAAGCCCAAGTTCTAAAAAGATCGACACCACATAATGTCATTTTGTTTCTCCTCGTGGCTCCCACCAGGCAGACTAGTATGCAGTGCAAGACCCCCTTGCACGTCGTCACGTACATCAACAACTTTATTTACGACAAGAGGGTCACGGTCATCACTGTGAACGGCAAGAGGGAAAATCTCAATGCTCTCTCTGCACTTGGAAAAGAAGCAAAGGTCGGGTTAGGCTGTGTCGGGGTGCAGGTGGCACTCAGTTGGTTGAATGACATTTTAGCGAACGCCGACTTTTCATTGAAAGACACTCTAGCTAATAGTCGGCCGCCGGGAAGCGGAGTTCTCGAATGGGCCAAGTGGGTTCACATTTTTGTAATGAACCACCGCAGACTGCCGCCACGAAGCGAAATAAGCGCTGCGCGGGCGGGGGTGGGGTTAACACGCGCTTCCGTTATTTGCTAAAACGTCCATTTGCTTTCAATGGCGCTGTTCGCTAAAACGTCATTTGCTCATGTGATATGGACCCATCGGGGTGCACAGTCAGGGAGTTGTCGTGAAGACGTCTTCGCTAAGGGTGAAGAAAAAAATAGTCCCGGAACACATCGTCCGGGAACAAATGGTCCTAGAATAAATGGCCCATGCGCAAGGTAGAAAAAATGGTACCGCAAAGGACCATTTTTTTCTGCCTTGGTGTGTGGTACATACTGAGGGAATATTTTTTCTGGGAAAATTTTGTTTCTTGTTTGTACTTGGAACAATTTATTCCGGGGCCATTTTTCACGGGACCGTAAATTCCGGGGTTATTTGTTTCCTTTCCCTTCGTGGGCAAGTGGGCACACTAACGCATTCAGTATGTCATTCATACCTCGTACGTCAACAGATTGGAACCGCCTTCCCGCTTCAATTGCCTCCATCACTGACGTTTCTCTTTTTAAACAAGCACTTGGTAACAGCACCCTTAGTTGACTGATTTAATTGCCATCATTTTTTGTGTGTTCACTCCCCTCTGAAATGTACTATGCACCTTGAGGGTAAATAAATAAATAAATAAATAAGTATTCCAGACGAAGCTCACGCTTCATGAATTTGAGAGGTGGCTGGTTGCCTTGGACATCGATATTGAAGTCGCCGGTCAAGACGAACGGAGTTTTGCTGCCAGGCTTGTAATCGGGAATACTTCTGTATGCTTTTGGAGTATTGCATGTGCACGGGCTTGAAAGACAAAGCGTTCGCCAATGGAGCTCAGGATATTTGGATGCAGATACGAGCACACACCCCGACAGTCGGCGCTCTTAACTGAAGCCCGCAGCTGACATCGATGGTGTGGACCAGTCTACAATCGGCCACATTTGTCATCAAAATCACTGCGCTAACTCATCGGAGTCGCCAGTTGTACTGTTGTACAACTCGCGTAGTTGTACCCGCGATAGGCCGCCGCCTATCGCGGGCCCTACACCGCGTACCCATCGTGGGCGGCGCTAACTTAAGGTCATGCAACATGATTATAGGTGTCTCAGGCGATGCCACTTTAGTTCGGTTTCCGTTATTATTATCTGAGTTAAAACGTCGAAATATATCCCCTTCTAAACATTGCATAGCTGTTAATGGAGTGGTGCCCGTCCTGAAATTAAAGACTTATTCACGTCAAAAACTGTTTTGGGGAACGCATAACCGGTAAACGAACGTTGAGGGGAAGCGAGCGAGCGCGTACGCACACACCACACACGTCCTCCAGCTTTGCCATCTGCTTCTTCTATGGGTTTTGGCTTGGCTTGGAAAAAAAGAAAAGAAAAAGAAAAAGCTACTGTGCTATATAAATAAATAAAACTCAATGTGAAGGGGAAGTGGTAGTTATATTTGAACAGCTATATTTTTTGTTTGAGTCCCTGTTTCCGACAGGGGGCCACTCTTGGAAAGCGGAAGCGAACCCTGTATTCGATCCAAAAAGAAATAATACGAAATGCTGCTATGCGGCGGAGCCGGAATTCGTTAAATAACGCCGTTAGCAATAACTAAAGATTGAAATCTGCAATTGAACGTCCCACAGTAACTATGAAAATATTAATCGCAAACAAGTAGGGTTCAAGTAATTTGTGGTAAAAATAGGTACCACTAGAATGAATATTATTTTCCAGAAAGGTGACATTTTTACTGATTCATTTTTGCAGAATAACACAATACGCATCAATCTTCATGAGGTCGCTCACTATAACCTAAAAAGTCACGTGGTCACAAATATGTTTTTAATGTATGACAATTAAAATATCAGCAGGCGAACAGGCAGCTCAGTAGGGTGTATTGCATATATCTCTCATTGAAAAGACTAAGCGCGCAGGAGAGGTGGTGGTGGTTTTTTCTAGTGGCTTTTACTGAAGTTAGGTGTAGTTTTACAACAAGATATTTATTAAATGTACCTTGGTAGAAATAATTATCTGCGAATCCATTTATACCCAGCGCTAATGGCACCGGCGCCGAGAGCAGGGATGGCCTCGAAATTGCAGATTTGCATTGAGGTTGCTGAGGTACGCCTACGGAAAAACGGTAAACAAATCATAGCGCTCTATACCATTTTTTAATCAACCCGCGATTTCGGGTCAACTCAGTCGGTACCACAAATGAGAGGTGTGTTTTGAAATAAGCTTCAAGTTTAAATACTCGTAAGCTTACTTTGCACTTGGTAACTATTCATCAATGCCGAGAAGGAAACGGGTTGAGCGCCAGCGCCAAGTTATATGCGTGCTTTCATATAGAGAAACAACTTGAAGTGCAGAAAAATATTTAAATATATAATTCTGTTATCAGATGAATATTTCTGACGCTGGTGGAGGAATTTATTCCTGGTTACAACTTGTAATACTGCAAAGATCTTAATTTTCGCAAGAATCTAATGCTCGCGAATTTCACGATTTTAAAATATTCGACATAGCTGGCACGACCGGGGGTAGGGAGCCTCGACGTCGGCAATGCTACACTTGCACACCACACTCGTACGCCAAACGATCGCATATTCTTTGCAGGTCTTACACGGACTTAATAAATCTCTGGAAACTCGTCTTCATTACATGTTGGCACGAAGTCTGAGGATACGCATCGGTGTACCCCGTGCTACATCTGGGGTTCTTGTTTTAGCCGTAGCTAGATAACCTCCGATTTCTGTTCTGCGAACTCAAGAAACACACCGGTGTTTTCTCCGTATTTCTTCGCAACCCAGCCACCACCCACTCGCAAGAATCATTATGGAGAGATATGGTCCGCGCCTACACGAAGCCTTAGCATCACACCAATCAATGTGCCCCCAGTTTAAATTTTGGAATTACGAGAACACCTACGCCTCTTTGATCATTATGTCCACACAAATTCTAACAAAAATTCCATTCCATGAAAAAAAAAACGCCTACAGTATCTACTGCGGTACCAGCACAATTGCCCTTATCCCATTTCTCATCATTTGAACATCGTACTCTGGTGTACACAGACAGATCGACCTTGGAAAATGGCTCTGACTCCGGTTTTGTGATACCGGATTTAGACGTACAAAAATCTTACTGTATATATGATCAAACTTTATCTAGAACCGCAGAATAACATGGCACTTTATCAGCAATCTACTTTATCACAAAAACAGACTGCACAAGACAGTGGGTTATTTGTACAGACTAAAGCAGCCTAAACCTCTCTGCAAGCTGTAAACACCCGTGGAACCAACGCATGAATTGTTTACAAGATTCTACGAGAAATCGCACTGCTGAAAGACTATGGTCACATCATCGAATTTCAGTGGGTGCCTGGACACAGTGGCATACCGAAAAACGTAGAAGCAGACAAGCTTCCCGCACTAGGAGTCTAGGACACGACTGCGTTGAGCCTCAACTAATAACCCCTTTCCTGAACCGACTTTACGTTTTTTACACGGAAGCTACAAAGGAAGTTATGCGAAAATTCCTGGTTCGATGAACAAGCGAGAAACTCTCTCCTTTTATCCATGTACCCTCACCTAAACTATCCGACATACAGTGTGTAATGATCAGCGAGTTCCCGGGACAGCGGGGCATTGACGAGTGCACGCAAGCTTGCCCAGTGGTAATCTGGTTTAATCTCGTGCGACGTGCTCTTTATATACCAGGTGCGCAGGGGGCGCCATCTGGCTGCTTATCACACTCCTCCCCCCTACCAAAATTAGCGGAGGTCCCACCGATCTTCATGGTGAAAAGCGCACAGGAGGCCTTCGTGCTCGATTACTTCTCCTCAGTAGTGGAGTGCCAGGAACAGGCTGAGTATCTTCATGCTGATATTGAGCTGTTACAGTTTGAGGCACCGCTTGGGCAGAAGCATCTAGTGGTTCAGCCTCAGCGAGAGCGGGCACACTCTCATCAGGAGGAGCGGCCTGATCCACCGGCTCTGGTCGCGGCTCCGATGATGCCCTAGGTTGGGCTAGGTCAGGACGCAGATGTCCTTCATGACGTCTCCAACACCGACCATCTGGGAGTGTGACATCTGTGATGTGGTCACTTGGAGTGTCGGTCACAGTTGCCGGTACCCACGGTGGACCTTGCCGAAAATTTCTCGCGTAAACGGCATCACCCGGCTGGACAGTTGGGATCAGTCGAGCACCCTTGTCGTGCGCCATCTTCTGGATGAGCTGTTTTTTCGATATGCTTGACCTAAGGTCCGGGTGAAGTAGAGTCAACGCAGTCTTTAACTTGCGACCCATCAGTAACTCCGCCGGAGCGCACCCTGTGGTTTCATGAGGTGTTGTTCTGTAGTTGAGCAGGATTCGGGCCAGCTGACACTGGAAACTTCCAACGGCTGCCTTCTTCAACTTCATCTTAATGGTTTGAACCGCTCGCTCAGCGGCTCCATTTGACGCTGGGTGATACGGTGGCGTTAAAATTTGCCTTATTCCATTCTGTCGAAGGAAGTCCTTAAAGCTACTGCTTACAAATGCCGGCCCGTTATCGGATACGACGAGATCGGGTAGTCCGTGACAGGCAAACATCACCCGCAGGCAAGGGATCGTGGCTTCTGCCGACGGCGTGGACACAGGAACGACCTCGATCCACTTTGAGTAGGCGTCGACCACGATGAGTAGATATCGGTTCTTCATTGGTCCAGCAAAATCGATATGAAGACGAGACCAGGGCTTTTCTGGGAATGGCCACGGCATCATCGGTGCTGGTCGTGCGAGTCGCTGGTTTTCTTGACACACACGGCATCCCCGCACTGTAGCCGTAATGTCTTCATCTAACGATGTCCACCATACATGGCTTCTAGCCACTGCCTTCATTTTAGCGATCCCTGGATGACCTTCATGCAGGAGTCGTAAAACCTCTGGTTGTAAGGATCCTGGGATGACGACTCTTGACCCCAACAGGATACAGTTCTCTTGTACGCACAGCTGGGTTGTTCGAGCAGCGTACGGTTTTAATTCTGGGTCATGCAGCTCAGCTCCAGACCACAAATAATCTCGAAGCTTCGCCAAAGTCAAGTCCTTTGAAGTGGCGTCGGCCACGACAGACGCAAGTAGTACCCGAGGATAGGCCCCCTCGAGCATAAATACCTCGGCTGGCCGCTCGATGGAACATGCAGGAACAGGCAGAGGCAACCTACTCAACGCATCCGCATTTGCTATGTTTGAACCAGGTCTGTACTTCAGTTTGTAGCTATACGCCGACAGCATCAGTGCCCAATGCAGCACACGTGGCGAACAGGTCTCAGGTACAGGCTTGTCCGCAGCAAGCAGCCCCAGCAAGGGCTTGTGGTCTGTGACCGCTTCGAAGTCACGACCCCACAGGTATTGCCGGAACTTAGTCACGCCAAATATCAGAGCCAGGGCTTCCTTGTCAAGCTGACTGTAGTTGCGCTCAGCCGGCAGAAGACCTCTAGATGCAAACGCAATTGGTCTCTCAGCACCTGACTCTTCTCGGTGAGCAAGGACAGCCCCAATTCCATACGGCGACGCATCGCAGATCAGCACCACTGCTTTCTTCGGGTCATAATGCGCCAATACCGCGGCAGACAGCAGTAACTCTCTTGCTCTGACGAAAAGCCTGTTCTTGGTCCGCACCCCATGTCCAAGGCGTCTTTGCCGCTAGAAGATGGTTTAACGGATGTAGGACGCTGGACAAGTTTGGCAGGAACCGACGATAGAAATTGACCAGTCCCAGGTAGCTCTGCAGCGTTTTTACATCCGTAGGCCTTGGGGCTTTCAGAACTGCCTCAGTCTTCTCCGGGTTTGGTTGGAATCCCGCAGAGCTAACGACATGACCCAAGTATTTAACCTGGGGAACCAAGAAGTCGCACTTGCACAGCTTCAGCTTCAGCCCAGCTTGCTGTAGCCGACTTAGCACTTGGCTCAGGTTCTCCAGGTGGCCTTGATCGTTTCGCCCTGTCACTAGAATATCGTCGAAATATACAACGACGTGCTTAAGTCCTTGCAATAGGTTCTCCATCTCACGTTGGAAGATCGATGGTGCAGAGGTCACACCGAACGGCAGGCGAGTGTACTGGTACAGACCTCGTGGAGTGTTGATGGTAACCAGTTTGGACGACTTCTCATCAAGTGGAACTTGTAGGTATGCATCTTTTAAGTCCAACTTGCTGAATTTCTCGCCTCCACTCAGCTTAGCAAACAGGTCCTCCACTCTCGGAATGGGGTACTTTTCAGGTACAGTCACAGGATTTACAGTGACTTTGAAGTCTCCACAGATGCGAATCTGCCCATTTTGTTTTAGGACCGGTACAATAGGGGCAGCCCATTCCGAAGTCCTCACTGGACGTAGGACTTCCTCCCGTTCCATGCGTTGCAACTCCTCGTTGACTTTGTCAAGCATCGCAAATGGAACTGCACGTGGCTTGAAAAACCTTGGTTTGGCGTTGTCCTGAAGATTTATCTTTGCGGCAACGCCCTTGAACGTTCCTAGACCTTCATCAAAGATACTGGAGTATTCAGCAACGAGGTTCGCAACAGAAGTCACCACGTTGACATCCTTCGCCTTGGAAAGCTCGATGCCGAGGCCTTTCATCCAGCCACGTCCTAGCAGAGATGGGCAGGTGCCAGGGACGACATACAGGATGTCCTGACACTCGCGGTTTCCAAGTCTCACCGTTGCAGTAAGGCTTCCCTGAACTGGGGAAAGTTCACCTGAATAGCTTTTCAGCATGACGCGCGACGGGTCCAGCTGCCTTGATGGAAATTCGCGTCGAAATGTTTCCTCCGACACAACAGACACGCTAGCTCCCGTGTCAAGTTCCATCAACAAGGGAGTCCCGTTCACCATAACTTCCACTCGGAAAGGTTGGCCGTCGACTGCAGAAGATGTCAGTTCCCACATCTCGTAGACTTCTGGCAATGAAACATCTTGCGACTGGCCCGCTTCGTCCAAGGTGTGGACCGATTTCGGTATTCTAGTGGACGTCGTCGGGCCGCCGGCGGTCGCATCCGCTGTCTTCCCCTTGCACACTCGTGCCAGATGCCCCTTGGCCCGACACTTGTGACACGTGGTACTTGCATGACGGCACTGTGTGGCGTAATGCTCGCCTCCGCAACGAAAACACGAAATGGTGCCAGTCTTCCGCTTCGGCTTCACAGCTGCATCGCGTGACACGGCGTTAGCTGACGCGAGGTTTGGCTGGATAGACGTCGATAGCATCTGCGAATCTTTCTTCGCTGCTTCCATTGCAACGACCGTCTTTTTTGCGAGGTCCAGGGTCAAATCTGGAATCTCTAGGAGTCGCCGTTGTATCATCTCGTCGTTAATACCTCCGACGATGCGATCTCGCAGCATTCTATTTCGGAACGCGCCGAATCCGCAATCGTCCGCCAGCTTGTTCAGACAAGCAAAGAAATCCGCCGCTGTCTCACCTTCATGACGCATCCGTGAATTGAACTTAAAGCTTGCAACGACTTCCGACGGCTTCGGTGAGAAATGCTCGCCTAGTACCTCGAATATGGTTTCTAGGCTGGCCTCCGACGGTTTGACAGGAGCCAGCAGATTTCGAAGCAACGAATATGTGGCCGGTCCAAAACACGTAAGTAAAACGGCTCGCCTTTTCTCATCCTTGACATCGTTGGCGATGAAGTACTGTTCGACCCGCTCCCGGTACTCGCTCCAGTTCGTTTCAGCGTCAAACGGCTCTAGTTTGCCGACCACCGGCATTCCAGAACAGGCGCACGGTCCGACGGCAGCAGTTCAACACTTCCACTTCCTCGTCGCCACTGTAATGATCAGCGAGTTCCCGGGACAGCGGGGCATTGACGAGTGCACGCAAGCTTGCCCAGTGGTAATCTGGTTTAATCTCGTGCGACGTGCTCTTTATATACCAGGTGCGCAGGGGGCGCCATCTGGCTGCTTATTACACAGTGCTTTACCACGTTATCAAGACACACTGCTACATCAACTACGTTTGAACGTTGCATTCACAAAAAAACAAAATTACTACATTCAGTTTGTCATGGAGCCGACTCGACTGACGGCAGTTTTAGATCTCGTCTTATGCAATGACCCAAATATTGTTTCTAGCGCCCAGGTATATCCTGGAATAAGTGATCACGATGTTGTTATTACCGACTTGAATGTATCAGGCGTACCTGAACAGAAACAAGAGCCACGCAGAGTACTCATCTATGAAAAGGGTAATTTTGACGCCATCAATAATGCATTACAGACATATTTTCTAACTTTTTCATGTTTATCTGAGTCTTGTACAACAGAGGAGATTTGGATTTTTGTTTCGCAATAAAATATTGGAATTAGTTGAGGCTTTTGTACCTTCAAGAACTTTGCGGCAAAGGCGTAAACAAAAACCTTGGTTTAATGCCGAAATACGGAAACTACTGGGGAAAGCAAGGCGGGCTTACAAAAAACGTTGTAAAGATAACTCTGTCCTTAATTTGCAAGGGTTAAAATATATTAATAATCAATTAAAAGTAACAATAAAGTTAGCTAAGCATTCATTTTTTACCAGGCTAAACTGCGATCTTAAACGAAACCCAAAGGTATTCTGGAAATATGTGAAGACATGCAGGAAAGACGATATTTCTATCCCAGTTCTTAATGTTGACGGCCAAATGTGAAAGGAAAATGGGGAGAAGGCAGAATGCTTCAATTCCTACTTTAAATCGGTATTTTCTCCGGGATTCTCTGGGTATGTGGTGGAGTCACCGAATAGTTGTTTTACTGGCATGATGGCGGATATTGATATTGATGTTCATTGTATTGCCTCTCTTTTGCGCGGCCTAGATCATTCAAAGGCTACTGGCCCTGATGGTATATCACCTGTTATTCTCATTAAGTGTTCCGAGATTGTATCACAG
>JAZHYW010003591.1:0-16371 GCA_037355805.1 Ixodes ricinus | reverse complement strand
GGGCGGGCAAGCCCACAGCAGGCCACGGCAGGCGCCATTTATCACGTGGCTTTTGTGACGTATTAGATTAAAACTATTCGGTCGGTATAGGTACTTTAAATAATTCTCAAGCATAACAATTTAAAAAATAACTACTTCTCACAAAAACAGTTCTAATAAATTTTAACAAAATTACAGAAAAGCGCCACGAGCGGAGTGTATTAAATGCACTATCTAGGCCGCGAATCGGCTTCTGTGTCCTCTCTTTACGTTTACTATATTGCTCTATGAGCTCTCTTGGCCAACTAGAAGACGAAAGGAATACCTCAGCGGTGGTAGCGAGAAACAGTTTTGGTCGTTTTAATAAATGCGTAAGAGTTAAATGTAGTAACTCTTTATGGTTGAAAATAGGGTGCACTTGATGTTTCGATTATGATCATGCAGAAATATGTAAGAAACAAATGCGCCTCTCAACTGTGTTTTGATCGGACAGAGTGTGACTGCTCGGACGGCAGATTCCCGGCCCTCGGCGCTCGGCGTACGGATTGTGTCGATCGTTCCGCTAGTCGCACTCTTCCACCAGAATTTTGGAGGACCGTAATTGAAACATCACGTGCACCATATTTTCTGTCACCAAGAGTTACTCCGATGCACTTATCAAGTTTGTTTCTCGCAACCACCGCCAGGGTATTATTTCCGGCTTATGGTCGGCCACAATTCGATTTCTGAAGACGCCCTGGAACACGCCCAGCCCGTTTTACGCCAATGGCGTCTCCTCAGTTGTCTCCTCTAGTTCCCAACGAATGGCCAAACTCTCTACATATACGGCTCTGAGTCCAGCCTGCGCTCGCTCGCATTGGACAATGCTGGAAAAGCCAGCCCCATCAGCAAGCACTCCGGGGCATTATAAGAACTGTGAGGGTATCGCCCCTTTAGTCAATCCAAATCTAGCCTAGTCGAGCTTTTGTTTGCAAGGTGGTGCACACTATCGCCCCAAATAAAGCACCATTTTGAATCCATTTATGCATCCAGACGAGCTAACGGTCTTCGCATGTTGTTAGACGAGCTGCGATGTTCTTTTTCTTTTTGCTTTTTAATTATTTTCGAGGAGGAATATAAAAGAAAAAAATACAAAATAGCTCTACCCACTCCCGTAGAAAAATTTTAAGACACACGTTTGATGCGTGAGTATAAACTTCGCAAATTCGTCGCGTAACCCACGTGCGATGACGCGTTTAAAAAAAATGTGGAACCGTTTACAACTCCCTGTTACGCCGAATTAGAGTGCAACTCTTGAGGAGGAGGAGGGAAGGGGACTGAGGGGAGGCTCATGTGATTTCAGGGGGTCACGTGAATGCGGGGAAGGGGGGGGGGTCACGTGACATCGGGGTGGGTCACGTGACCTCGGGGTCACGTGACCCCCCTCCCCGAGGTCACCGAAGGTACCCGAGGTCCTCCCGAAGGAATCCGAGGTCCTCCAGAAGGGACCCAAGGTCCTCCCGAGGTCTTCGGGGGGGGGGGGGGCTCGCGGTTACGCCGACGCCGACGCCCGCCTCAACCCGGAAACGGGCGCCAAAGAGCTGCGCTCTAAAACTGTGGCCCATTCAGAACTATGGCCGAACCAAAGAAGGGCAGTGGACAGACGTGCTGTGACTGAAGGTTTCTCACCTCGCATGGGCAAAACAGCGCAGCACAGGGCGCTGCAAAGATCGCCGTCTGCCGTACACAGGAAACTAACGCGATCGTAAGCAACGTGGTTCTCGCAGGCGGAACAGCGGTAGCAGCAGACGACAGAGCAGCAAACCTCACTGTTCCCATAATGCCTCCTTCCCGCCGCTTGAGGGCGCGCGCTACTTTCCAGAGAAGTCCATTGCGGTCAGCAAGAAAGTGCGCGTGCATAACCCACAATACAAAAGCAATGAACGCGCCCTCATATTATTGTGTTAAAGGGTTTATATCTCATGGCTCTGTCAGTGTCACTTTTTTGAAAATAGCATGCGTGCGCGTGCAAAGATTTGGTCACACGTTTAGAATCCGCGAGAGCAAAAACACGGAAAACTCATTCAATGACGTAACGCTCCGGGAAGGCGTATATGCATCAATACCTAAAAAAATGATGTTCTGAAGCATCCGTATACAACATTAAAAAAATACTCTCGATATTTATAATTTTGGAAGCCAAAAAAAAGACGATTTTAGGTTTTAACTCAAATACAGAGCAGCGTTAGTACTCCCCTAATACTTGTGTTTATACCGCTCTTAACTTAGTGAACGCTTAGTACTTATGTTTACAGGTCTTCATTTGTTGCGGTTTCTAGCTACTGTCATTCACTGAATAAAATCAAAAAGGGGTTTCTGATGGGTTTTTTATTTTAACAATTATATATTTTACGTTTCACGTCAAGCTTTTCTATGCCAGTCATCAGACAGTCCTACGAAAGACTTCTTTCGCGCTCTGCAGTGCACTGTACAATCGGGTGGGTCTTAAAATGAGTCATTAGTTGCTTAGACAGAAGGCGATTAGTCTGTCAGTGCATGGCAACATTATTGCCCGCTGTAGAAGAAAACTTTAGCCAGTGCATTCCTGTGGAAGGTTGTCATCTTCGTGACCAAACAGAAACAATAAAATGCTTATTGGTCCTACATTCAACACGTGTATGTATGATGTAAATGTTATAATACCAATTAAGTGGATTTTGTTTTTGCTAAAAGTGACAATAGCTATTTTTATATTAAAATTGTATCAACTGGATTTCTTGCGTTTTCATTTGTTACTAGAAAAAATACGCAGTGTTGACTTATTTCCTTCAAGCATAAACGGGAAGAGAAAGCAGAGTTGATGTTGGAAAAAACGCGAAACACAGGTACAAAAGAAAAAACGACTTCAAAGCAAAAATATTTGATGTGCCGCTGGTGTTTTCGTTGCCCTGTAAGTTGGCCCAATTATGCCAGCAGATCCAACAAAAAGGGAACGACACGCGCTTATGTACCGTCAATCATGCAAAAATATTTGTGGAAAGTAACGTGGGTGTGGTGTACAGTATACCGCTTACATGGGGTAGGTTGTATATCGGCCAGACAGGACGGTGCGTAAATGAGATAATGCTCGAACATAACCTGTCATTGCGTTCAACAACAGGAGAACACCTGCCTCTTCATTGCCGGGATTGTCTGTGCCAGCCCGAAGTTCAAAATACCGTTATCGTGGGGAGGGCCCGTAACCAATTTTCGAGAGATGTGCTAGAAGCACATGCTATAAAAAGAGAAGGAACTAAGCGCTTTGTCAGGCAGCCGTAAATATTTCTGCATCAAAAAGATAGTGATTTTATTGACACGTGGGGATGATTGTCGCCACGGAGGGACACAATGTCTTATTTATCGGAGGTTATTTGATTTAGTTGTTTTTAAATAAATGTTCAGTTGAGAGTAACCGCTCGTCCCGTTCGCCTTCCTGCCGTGTCCTCGTCTATTATTAGCCATTTGAATTTTATAAGTTATCGAATTCCAAGCACTGAATTTTCAACAAAAGGCGTTAGTTATGCAAAGCGCTGGCAAACCTACATAGGGTTTAACGATGTCCACCTTTGCCGTCTGACGGATCAGCAGTAAATGAGGCTATGGACTAAACGTATTCTGTCCTATGTTTTTTTTATTTTTTATTCTTTGTCTGCGCATTGCTTGGCCGTTGTCAGCTCACGTCTCTCTAAAAACGTTCGCGGTAGCTTCGGTTCGAGCAGCCGTATTGCTCGCTTGATGACAAAAATAAGGTTCGAACTATCGAAATGTAACAGCGCTGAATAAAGAAAGGTATCTTCCCGTCTTTACAGTCTTAGCCACGCCGTCCTTACACGCAACAACATACACCATGACGTTCAAGCTCCTAACACCTACAGACGTAGAAGCCGAATTTCGCATCTAGCTAAAGGATACGTTGGCGACTTTTTTGACGCCATCTTGCCGTGCTCTTTGAACCGGTACTGCCGCCGAGGAGACTCAGTCAACATGGCGAAAGCATTTCGGTGCGCGTTGGTGAAGCCGCCGATCCATAAGTCGAACCCTGGTCGCGGTCAACCCAAAGAGCATCGCAGTCGTTTTTTTTTCAAATTCTTCCTTCCTTTATAGCCGCATAATTATTATAATATTAATATTACTAATGGGTGGTTTCATCTTAAATCGGGCAGGCTAAAAGTGTCATTTTTTTAATTTTGACGAAACAAATGTATGTTTTGGGGGCATTTCTCAAATGAGGGAATGCGGAAACCGTACGTTCCCTGGATTTTTTGTTCTCGAGTTACGAAGCGTAGAAGCGGCACTTGCAAAAACTAGTATCTTTGCCTGCCGTCGCAGGTCGCGTATTTGGCGCCCTCTACTGGCGCTGATTTTTTCCCTCGACCCTTTTAGTCTTTTCCTCCTCATTTAATTGGTGCTCTAAAGATACCTTGAAGTATTCAAATTTTTTAGGTATTTAATTTTGTTCTAAACACACTCAACTCGTCGTTCAGGTAGATTTTCGGTCAAATTCGACAGGTCCTCACTTTGTCTGTACTTAAGCTAAATTCTTTTTTAGCACTGTAGAAAGCCCAAAGCAAGCCCATTATAGATATAAGCATACCATTCTGTTCTGTTGTTTAACCTCTCCGCCACCTTCACGTAAACGTTGTGAGAAATAACAAAAGTTGAAAGATTGAGGTCGATTTTCTAGAAAAACATTTTTGCCAATTTTATTTTTTAAGTTATTTAGATATAGAAGTCCACTATAAAAAGCAATCTCGACATGTAATATTTTGGTTGTATGTCCTCTATTTGAGCCGCGATCGAGTGAAATGTGTGCTCATTTGGCTAAAATACAGCAACCTTACCGGCATTGTTGCACTTCTAGAATTTAAAGATATATTTATATTTTTGTTTGCGTTTTTCGAAAAGACCCCTTCGCAAGAGTGTTTTTTTGCTAGGATGTGAACTCTGTCTGAAGAGTAATGACGCATCGCTGTCTAAGCTAGGACTTGAGCTCGAAGACGAGCTGGAGCTTGCCGGAATGTTCAAAACTGCAACCGTGGGCTGAGTGGCTCCAACACAGTGCGAAAACTAATTCACAGTTACGTCGATATAGTTAAAAAGTGCGCTGCCTTCGGAAAATGTGCCATCGATGTTTTTTCTGTTTTTTTACTGGTTATGTGCTCGCCTTTCTACATTACTGATGTGCAAGAACTGTGCAGTCAACCGTCGGCGATCTGCAAGATGTGAGGAGAACATACGCGATGCATATTTCCAGAAAATTCATGTATAATATTTGAAGGTTGTGCGAAATTATTATTTAATCGTAATCGGCTGGATAACGAGCAGTCATCCTCGTTTACTTTCAAGCGTTCTATAAAGAAATAGTTTTTGACATGTTGTGTGTCCTTTTGATTTGTATATACTTGTTACTCTGTTTTGTACTGTGCTTATGTGGCTTTTTTATTGTTTAAAGTTGTAAATTAAAATGAATACCACAAGTCCACCTACTTTAGGTTCCTTTTTGAAAAAAGTAAACAAACTAAAACATTTTTGAAATCGCAGGGACGCACAATATCGGTAAGGTTGCTGTATTTTTGTCAAATGATCACACATATTACACGATTTCGGCTCAAATAGAGGACATACAACCCAAATATTACATCTCTATCATGTTTTTATTGTAGTCGACGATTATAATATTATATCGAAAACAATTTAAAACATAAAAGTTACAATTTTTTTTTAGAAAATCGATTTCAAGCTTTTTACATTTGTTATTTCTTTAAACGTTTATGTGAAGCTGGTGGAGCGGCTAGTCAACAGATCGTAACGGTATTTTTCTATCATTAATGGGCTTGCATCGCGCTATCTATAGAGCTAAATAACGAAAATTTACCTTTAGTACAGACGAAGTAAGGACCTGTCAAATTTGACCGAAAATATACCTAAACAGCGAGTTTGACATTTAAAAAAAATTCCTAGTAATATTTGAATACATCAAGGCATCCGTATAGTACATATTAAATGAGGAAGAAAAGTTAATACGGTGGAGGAGAAAAGACGTTTACAATTCCCTGTAATGCCGAATGAGAGTGCAGCTCTTGAGGAAGAGGAGGAGAGGGTACGGGAGGAGGAGTCATACCTTTGTCGTGACCTTCACGAGTGAGCATGATGTCACGTGTGACGTCATTAAGGAAACGTACCATAATGCGTTTCCCATAATGTACCGCGCGATTACGCCGACGGTGACGCCGACACCGCTCAAGCCGGAAACGGGCGCCTAAGAGCTGAGCTCTAAAGCAGTAGCGGCAGCAGAAAGTGTCGAACACACGACCAGAGACGGCAGGAAAAAATACTAGTTTTTGCTACTGCGGCTTCCACGCTTCGTAACTGGAGAAAGAAAATTCTGGACAGCATGCGGTCTGCGTCCTCTTTCATTTCTTATATGACCCCCAAACACACCTTGTTTTCGTCAAAATTAAAAAAAAATTAGACGCTTTTAGCCTGCCCGATTTGACATGAAACCAAGCTAAAACGTTATAATATACCCTATATATTTATTAATATTATCTGTACATTTCTTACTATAGCTAAGATCTATTTTTAGCGGTTTGGTACAACCAGACATCTTTATAATCTCTGCTCAGAGATGTAACACAAAACGCAAGGAAATAAAAAAAAACTTTGCTCCATAAAGCTAAACGTCAATTGAACAAACTGGGTCTTCTGGAACGAACTCAGTGCAAATGCCAAAGATATGCGGTGACTATAAGAAATTCCCCTTTCAGGTATCAACCGTTGTTTGATAATGTCCTAATAAGGCAGACAACTTTTATTTAGGGGCAGTGTACCACTATTATTTTTACTCGGACGCAGTATCGCTGCCTTTTAATCTCTGTCAAGGCGAGAAGACAAAACCATCCTTAAATACAGACTTGTCCGAAAGCCGCATTCACGATGAGTCCCCGTCAAATTTTCCCGGCGCTGGCAAGTTCAACAGAGTGAAGCGAAATGCGTTAGTTTTGCAAAGCGCTGGAAAGTTACATTGCGTTTCGCATCATTCGCATGTAAGGTCCGATAAATCAGCAGTGTGTGTTACAAAAACCTACATGAACCTGTCGTTTTATTTTGTCGTTGGGGCGGTCCCTGGCGGTCGTGGCGCCGACACACTTCTTTTTCAGAGGCTGGCTGCTCCCTCTGTAGCTTCGTAAGAGTTGGAGACTTAGTGTCGAGGAAAGGTTTAAAATATGGAGGCACCGCAACGCTGAATGAAGGTCTCCTACCGTCTTCATTGTCTCAGCAACGTCGTCGTTATGACCCACAAGAATACACCACCAATTGCAAGCTTCATAACACCGGCACTAAGAAAAACCGAGTCTTGCATCTCGCCCAAGATTATATCGGCGACGTAGAACGCAGACTCACCGTTCTCTTCAACTCGGTCGTACCGCCAAATTGGCTCACCCAACATCACAAAAGCATTCGCGTGCGCTTTGGTCAAGTTACCGACCGTAAGTCAAACCCCAGACGGGGTCGAACCGACAAGCATCGCGGCCATGTCCCTTCGAGTTTTGCGGCTATTTCTTTCGACTTTATTTTGCCATTGGTACCGATGTCGTGTTCAAAGGATGCAAAAAATCCCGTGCATTAGTGTTCTTACGTAATTTTGTCGTCACATCTTGAACTCTAAAAGCAAGTGCTAGTGGCAAACAGAGGTTGCCGGTTTCACAAATATTTTCATGACAATTAGCGTCAAATCGTCATAGGCGCCGCAGACATTGGGACACCGAGGAACTTTGGTAGAGACGTTTAGAAACGTGAAAACATTTTTTTTCACTAACTTTCTTGCAAACTAAAAAGTAAATCAAAAAGTCTTCAACGACAAAAGCAAAGAGCACGACTTATGGGGACTACCGTCGTAATCACTGTGGTGAGGAAGGGAAGCAAAGCATTATTATAACAGCCCGAAGACAGTGTCCCGCATCATCCACAACGTGCTCACACAACCGGTGCAGTAAGCGTCGATCTGACGACAGGTACGGTCCCAGACATTGCTTTTAGTGGAAGGGGGCACGTTCCACATATTGGTTAGAGGGACAGGGGGGGAGGGCGATAATTTAGGTGGCTGGAAAGACAATGAAAGTCACGGCGGACAACGCCCAGGAGATTATATTGCGGTGGTCGCCGCCATGTCGCATGGTGTCGCTTAAACGAGAAACAACTGAACTCGACGATCTAGCATTCTCCTCTACCAATAGATGAGAGAACTTGAAATAATATGTGAGGAATTGCTGGTGTATGTACGTCGTCGAAGTCAACTGGCCACTTGCAGTGAACAAGAGTGCTCTCGCAATCTTGAAACCAATATAATAAAGAGCGAACAGGTTTTGGAGAGGACGGCCACCCAATTCGCTCCCCTCCCCCCCCTCTCCTTAGGACCGCCACTGTCGCACGACCTGTCAATGGACTGATTTCACAAGCTAGTATCGTTGCGCCGCCGCTGCCGCGATGCATCGAGGGAACCCTTGGTCATTCTCCACGCGCGACAACCTCGTTGCGGGTCAGCCCAAGTCACGCCACGAGCTGTTCCGTGCACGGTTACCTGCCTCAAAAAAACTAAAGTTATGGAGACGTCACGCATGCGTGGAGCAGCTTAGTGACATCGGTCTAAAAGAACCTCTTCTGAAAGGTCTAGCAGCTCACTGATTAAAAGTGTAAAAACCGTACAATTGGCAGAATAAGCGACAGCACAGAATGTGAAATTCTAAAACTTCATCAGCTATAAATGGAGCGTCAGTAGTAGTTGCAAAGGTTCCAAGATCGGCGGTGTCTTTTTTGTCCGCCATGGGGTAGGAGTTCCACAGCTTGCAGACTAGAATGCTAATGACACAATAGTATGATTAAAATTATATATTTTGATGTGTCTCCAGTATTTTAAAGTTTTCCGGGACCGAGTATAGCACTTTTCTTAGCGTTAACTTCTACATCGTAATACTAATCGCTATCAAAAAATAATAATATATTCAATCTGATTATTCTCCGTTAGTTCTAACAAGTAAGAAAAAAAGACAAACAATATAGCAGATGCGCGGATTCCCGCGCTCCAACAGTGAGGAATCGTCATCGCGACGTAGGAGGACCTGTCAGATTCTAGCTGCCCGCGTGCGTGAACCCGAACTTTAGACAGGAGCCTCAAACACCATTTTTTTCAGTTTGAGGCTTTGCTTCAATGTTTTAGTTACGCCATGTTCCACTTTGCGACAACGGATAGCACTCCTGCCCTTTCGCAGCGCCGAGCCAAATGGTGACGCGGAATATGCTCTTCGGCGCCCCACTTAATGGCGAATAGCATTTCACGTATGACCCATTTTCGTCGCAAAAAATAAATAAACGAACCCCGTTTTTTTTTTCCAGCTAGCGGCTAGAACAAGCGGCCACGTGATCAGGAGCCAATAATATGCTGCAGAAAGTCTCGTTGGATTTACCTGCACCTCATTCACCAGTGCATAAATGTATGGGCGGTGTGGTCCCGGTATGTGTACCGAGATACGTCCGGAAGTACGCCACCCTACAATTCTCTGCACCGGGTCAGGAGGGTTGAGGTAAATGTTAAGAGCGTAGTGTCTATCGCAGTAACGCACTGGGGTTTGTAAGAAACAGGACACGCGCTGAGTTGCAGACATTGTTGCCTTGGCGATTTTCGTCATTGAAGCGACTGGGCACGAGCCACTATCCGAATGCTTCTAGAGCTAATCATTATCTCGTGTCCAAACCGAGTGTTCACCCAATGCCCGCCTCCAATCTCTGAGCCGCAGTCAAGTATCGTAACCGGGCAAATTATATCACCAATGCTGGACACTGCGACCATCGAACTACGTAATCGAATTCTCTGAACGTGAGACAAAAAAAAAAAGAACGTTTGCTTTTATTTCTTCAATTACTCCATAACAAAAATGTTTCTCGGTCAGCGGCATTGCCTGCGAGTATACTTTGGGCCAACTATCGCGACTCAGCTTGCTAAAATACGAAACATTCCTACTGAATATCGTTGCACCACCCCTTTAAAGGGAGGGATCAAGGTCCAGTCATCAGAAGGCTCGCCTGAACGAGGAACAGGCTAAGAACTGAAGGTGCGTATACGTTTCGACAAGTCCTAAGTTACGACAACAGGGAAGCTGTTTTTCTTTCTCTAAATTGTCTGAAAACAGGTTTCATTTTTTTTCTGCTGGCTCAAAACGCTTCGCGTTTCAGCGTCAATGTCGTAGGTATACTTCGTTTTATATTAAGTTAACACGCAGCCGGCGCTAGAAGATATTGGGAGCAATCGATCAGCGTCGAAAGCAGAAGTCAATAGGCCTTTCTGTTTAATTGTTGACCGATGAGAGCCCGTATACAAAAACATGAAGAACAAACTGATGGTCCACTTCCGACGCTGTCGGGTTGGTCCCAGATTCTAGCATCGGTGGCCTCTTGACTTATTATGAAAAACAATTATCGTATCCTCCCGTTCACTCGATGTCCGATTACTGCTGATGCTACGCTGGGATCAAGCCTGTCAGGCAGCACAATAATTGCATAACTTATATACCCCGAGAGATAACCTACCTACCCTATTCAAACTCCTTGCATGGGGCCCAACAGAATTTCTGAACCATTTTGACATACACAGTAAAAATGTTTGATGTGTTTGAGATGTAGAAGTTCTCAAAGGTGCTGACGTGCCCTCAAAGAATTCTTAAAGAGTGTAAAACCCGTTATAGCTTTTTGAGAGGCCTATCGGATTTGTCCCAACCCTCTTGGTGAAACCAAAGGACCGACCAAAATCATTTTTAACGGGTCTGTAGCAGGGATCATGTAATATTTAACGATATATGCATCAGGGAAGCCGTTTGGCCATCTTGCATCGGGTGCGGAAGGAGGTCGGGCCGTCGCTGCGAATTGGAAATCAGAAGATGTTCCCCGCCTCTACCCTGTCGTGAGCTTCACGGCCCCATTTCTCTGCCTGTGTATCCTGTGCAGGTGTCTCATCGGTTGGGCTATACTCAGCGTGAACTACTTCGTAAACGTTGCCAAGTGTAGCCTTAGCATCTGCAGTTCTCCAACTCCTTCAAAACACATGAAGCCGAAAGCCGCTTACCCAAAGGCGCTTTTCTGTCTTGACAAAGTTGGAGCACCGTGCTTGCTAGGCTTGCACTCGGCATGTAGCACCGGAACGCGTCCACACTTACCCTCTCTCTCCCACTTTCACGAGGGAGAGAAGGTGTGTGGAAAAAAAAGTAGAGGTGCACTTTGATATCTCCTTCAAGAAAACCTGTGTTTTCTCCGTCATCGTGCTCAAACTACGAACAGGCGCTCAGTGTCGGCTAGTCCCACGCTGGAACTTATCTTTTAGGGCAGCTGGGACTGGGGATCAAGAAAACAATTTTTCAGAGCCCTGTTTCTTGTGTCTGTTAGTCCGTTCGGTTTCAGAAACATCCAGCGAGCAAAGAAGACGCCGGAAACACCACCGCGATGACATAAAAAATACAAAAAAAAGTGTTCAATTTTTTTTTCACGGAAGTGGGCGTTATTTGCACTTGTGGGAATGGAGCGTGCTGATTAAGTTACGGTGTTTGAGGAGAATAACATAAAGGACGAAATCAAAGCGGGCTACCCAAAAGATCTACTCGAGACCCGATTAAAACGCATCATGACAGTCCAGGCCACCAGCACACAAACTAAGGGCAGGCCACGCGCATCCCGCTTCGCGTGCATTCCATACGTGCACAACGTTTCTTACAGAATCAAGTCGTTAGCGCTCCGACATGACACGCAGGTGTTCTTTTCTTGTCGCCTCTAGGCTCTCCTCGCTCTGCAGGAAGGTAAACAACCCAACTGCCCCAAAGCCGTGCCCCGAAAAACACGCTACCAAGTTCGTTCCTTGTAGACAGGCCAGCGTCTACTCGATCCCGTTCAAGTGCGGCTCGCAATACATCGGTCAGGCAGGCCGTTGTCTAAACGACCGCCTGAGGGAGCACGCCAACGAGGTCAAACAGGCGGCTTCCAACCCATCCCTCCATTCCCTGCATCCAATAGCCCAGCACGTCAGCTCCTGCCCGTCCTGCGAACCAGAATTTTCAGCCACCACGACTGTTGGAAGGCATCGGTCAAGATACGGCCGCGAGATTATCGAAGCCTTCGCCATGCGCCATTCGCCGCAAAACATAGGGTCCCCATCGCTTTGTCTATCCGACGCCGACGTTTCCTTTCTGCGCCCAGAAATGCGACAAACGTAGCCGCCTTTGAAGTAGGGTCGCCCGCCCTTTGATCCCTTCTCAAGGTTACTTCCTTATTATGCCTCCCCCCCTCCCTCTTTGACTTCGGCGTGCGCTGCCGGCTAAAAAACGTGCTTCTCTTTCTCTTTCCCTCCACCTCCACTCTCTCTCCACCCCCACCCTCCCTTCCTTCCCTATCCTCCTCAACCCTTCCAACTCCGCGCGGTGACTGCGGCGTTTGGTGACGGATGTCAAAATAAATGTATGCTGCCAGTTGGAGAAACGTGTCGTCCTGTTTTCGTCCGTTATGTTACTCTCCTCAAACACCGTTATTTGCACGTTCGTGGTTTTCGCTAAACGTGCTACTGACAGTGTTATGTCTTCGTGTGGTGCACCAGCTCGGTTTTTATTAGCTGAACTACCGCACATCTGAGGACTTTACCCAGAGGCTTTGTGAGTACGTCAAAACATATGTTTTGCGACAAAAAAAAAAAGATCGGTTGTTTCCATTTGGTCTGGTAGCTTTCGTTTACAGCTGCTTCCGCCCGGGCTTGAGGGCGCGTTGGTTCCTGTCGTCTTTTTAAGTTACAACATGCATGTAAAGTTCAATGTATAAAATAAATTTATAAGAACCTTTGAAACTTTATTTTTTTATTGTTCACAGTCATTTGGGCGTCTAAAGGTTCCACGTGTTGAGGGGTTTGCGCTGAAGGGTCAGACGGGTCGAAGAGGTTTGTAGGGCTGAGGGGTTTGATGGGCTGGAGGGCTTTGAAGCGCTGAAAGGGTCCCCGTAACATATCAGGGCTGAAATACTATTTTAAATTGGGTAAAATGGATAACAGCTAGACTTAAACAAATGAGTAAGCTAAGTTTCAGTATGCGCTCGACAAAGTTTAAAAAGTGGTAGTTTTACGTTTTCTGTCCAGCCAAACATCTAATTGCAGGAAAGGACAATGAATCAAAGACGACTGTACCTTCCCTGTCAGCAAAGTTCGGTTATCTCCAACTGTGGCAAAGTAACACCATTTCTGCCAAGGTCTCTGCCGGAATCTTACGGTGTTTAAAAAAGTAATGCCAAAAAGACGGTTCGGTTACCTTTGAGAGGTGGGGGCTTCTCTCGGGACATTAGGGTCACAGTCTTTCCGAGTTTGCTCAGATTGGCTTAAGCAATCACACACAACAGTAAAAAAGAACGCAGAATCGCGACGAATTAACTGTCTGCGATTCGTTTAGTTGGTAATAGTAAAACAATAATGATGAGGGTCTTAAAGGTGCCCTTTGAGGTTACTTAGTAAAGTGAAAAAATATATTAGAAAAATGCGGTCTACCAACTCACTGAACCGCTATACTGGTATTGACCTTACCAAACATAGTAAAAAACGTCCGTCTCCTGATACACTCTTACCAATTATTCCTGTTATGTTTTAAATTACGATATATGTAGGGGCATTTTTAAATTCGCTTTGCACTATTCTATCAAAACGTATACTTGTGAAACGCGAAAAGCGTCGTTCATTTCTTTGACAACCATATCTTGTAAGGAATTACTGCACGCAGCGCTTAAATAATAGGGAAATGGAATCTACCTTTTTTATTGATGTGAGAGCAAGTATAGTTGCGTCTAGTGAAGTCAGCTATCACATAATGTAAACTTGTAAAGGTAGAGAATCGTAATGATGAACATTGTTCTTAGCCACCTACAAAAAATTTATTCCATGAAAACTACAGGTCGACGACCGCAGAAGAAAATTGCGGAGGTCAATACAGCTGGGTAGCCAAGATATAATGTTTTCCGTGTTAGCCTCGTCATATATTAGGTGCTTGAGGAAATCCGCCATCTATGTAAAGTCCTTAATTTGAAATTGTGTTGTTCATGTTGCGCACCTAGAAGAGCACGGTCAAATAGCAGAAGTATGTAAGCAGGGGCAAGAAGTAACAATTGATGAATATTTAGCTTTGATTTGAATGACTTGACTACTTGTCAGACATTTTACTTTTTGTTTGCCCGCAATAAATGGCCGAAGGCCCAAACAGGACACCGCATTGACAACGATGTGGAAACTCTCTGCTACAAGAATGTTTACTTTCACCAGCCCTGATTCATGGCATATCGTACGTAGAAGGTAGCATCTGAAAAGTCAGTGTAAACGGAACAAAGGAACCGGGTGCAGTTTAGGCACCTGATATTTTGCAGGATGCAGCACATGATATCCCTCCCCTGACTGCTGACTTCTTCGTACCCGGCATGCTTGTAATTTATGGTTGATTGTTTACATATCAACAAAAACGGTGGAAGCTTATGAACAAGAACGATACACGCATCTCAAACGTACGTTTTGCGTGTTTGACCTATTGTAGCAACCTACAGTTTAAGATTTAAATAAAAGAAAATTAACCTAGTGATAGAACATAAAATTACATAAACATTATTGCAAGACACTTAAGACTGCTTATGTGAAGAAATGCGAATGGCATTTCCATACACGCAGTGCATTCTTCCAAGCAGCGCGCCCGCTCCTCCACTGCGCGACGTGGCAGAAAGCAGAGCATAAAACGTGAGGAGCGGAAACGTTACCGCTCCCCGATACTCTCTCCTCCCCATCCTGTCATTCCGGCCATGCCTTACACGTGACCCGACAGAAGGAGAGATGGCGACGGCCGCATTCACTCTACACTCTCTCTTTTACCGGAGCGCGAGCGGCAGCGCCTGGAAGAGGGCTTCTCTGTGGGGAAGTATTCCTGGAGGTATAACACGTCGCAGCCAATGGGACTTTATGTGCCGTTTCGCTCAGCCAGTAGAAAAATACAAACTTAGGTAGTGTTTTTCGCCGTTACAGACGCCGTCTGCTGCGCTCCATGGGATAGTTAATGCTTTCGCATTAAAAATACAAATGTATGTATCTGCTTTGCACCAGCTGTGCATGGCCGCCGCCATAACCGAACTCTATGTTTCCTTCTGCTTTGATTACTTCGCTTCATTATTTGCACAGCAGGACAGAGTTTTGTCATGTTAGATACGACTGTGTTTTTATCCTCAACATTGGCCTTCGTGCAGGCTCATCAACAGCCGCTTAGGTGGCTTGGTATCTCCATTAGAAAGAAAAAGTCAGACATGGCGTCTGTAATCTGGGTCGTGTGCGAATTGTCTATACCCGAACGGGTTGAAAACTGGTCCAACGGGTTGCAAACTGGTAGACACGTTCAGTTCATATAGTTATCGTGAGATACAAATTTCCTTTTGATATTGGTACCCTTTCGACACAGGCACCCGTTTGATGCGATATCATTTTGAACAGGCCATCCGAGTACTTAAACAAATCCTTATTTTGCCCGAAATGGGTACCGTCTCAAACGGTTAGGCCCAGTACACAAAGGTAACAAGTCTGTTGAGGCGTTATTTGAATAGAAAATATACTAGAGTGTCTCGCTTGGGAGATCGCATGGTAAAGGTTCATCCTTTGAAGCAGGAGACAGATAAGCATTGCGAAATTTGGAACAGGAAAATCTGCTTAAGAATGTGAACAAAAATTTGAAATTATATATTCAGTAATTATATCCCTAGAAGAAATAACGGTTTGAAATCAATCCAAAAACTGAATCTGGTTTAAAATCGATTCGGATACCATCCGGAAAGAGAGACTCCGGTTTTCACAAACCGGGATGTTTCGACTCCGGAATAATATCAAAGCAAAGAACATCCGCATAGACAATTTTCGGTTTGCACAAACCGGGATTATTCAACTTCGGTTTAAAGTGAAAGCGAAAAAATCTGAACACAATCTCCGGTTCCTAAAAAGCGGACATTTACAATTACGGTGAAAAGAGCGAACCGTAGAATTCCGTAAATATAATTTCCGGTTTACACAAACCGGATGCCAACATCTCAAGTTCAAGAGCAATCTGGAGTATGTGTGGACTGCAAATCTTCGGTTTCCACAAACGCAACTTGCCAAATTCAGTTGAAGAGAAAAACAATTGGACAAGTCTGAACAGGTAACCTTCGGATCGCACAAACCAAGCATTAACAAGTCCGGTTAAAATAAGTTCTGAAATAATCCAACTCAGCACGAACTACGTCAGGGGCAATGAGCTAGAGGGCTTAGAGCGATAAACCGGTAAACCGGGGTTCCGGTCTGCACTC
>JAZHYW010003590.1:0-86050 GCA_037355805.1 Ixodes ricinus | reverse complement strand
CACTAAACTGTACGATGGTAACCACGCGACTGCGCGGCGTCCATTTGCGATCCATGACCCCGTCTCGTTTGTGCGCGTCCGCAGACATTTCCAGGATTTTTGCGAATTCTTGCCGGGCACCATAAATTTCGGCAGGTGCGGAGCTTTACCGAATCTGAGATTGGGCAGATTCGGTCCATCACTAACTGCTACTCAGGTGATAGCCCCCTAGCAACGACGCTCACGCCAGATTGGCTGGTCGGCAACGCGCGGAAACTCAGGTTTCGGACGGCGCGTGTATCACTCAAGCGCGTTAACCCCCCCCCCCCCCCCCCCGGCCTGCGTTGTTTACGCCGCTTCGCGGCAGCACAGTGTGCGACTACTTTAATTACAAAACTATTACCCACTCAGCCCCCCTCCCCCACACACACACACTCACACACACTACTTCTACCCCCGGCCCTACAAGCCGCTTTGCAGCCGGCAACCCAAGCCCCGCTGTCCCCATGCACATCCGTAAATAGAGTCCCATAGGACCCAGCGCGTCGACAACATTCGTTCTTTTCCAGTGTTAATCGTAAAAAAAGAAATGTCGTAAATATTGCATAAATGCCTCGACAAAACAAAGTGCTCAAGGAAAAAAAGAAGTAAGCCCACACCGTGGATACAACCGGGGTCTGCTACGTATGAGAGCAGACATCCTACAGCTAACGATTTGCGCTACCGCTTCGGAAACTCGCATTGTAACCACTGCCTATGTTGACGGCGGCAGCGCCTATCTGCTAGAACCAGCCAATCCGGCGTGAGCGCAGTTGCCAGGGTTTGTATCGCCTGCGCGTTAAAAATATGCCCCCGGAGGTCGGGGGCGGTGCACCCAGTACATTCCTTGGGCGCCATGCCGGCTCGGTGTTTGCCCTGCCCAGAGGCGGCTGTTTCTTCGGGGGGGGGGGGGGGGGGGGGGGGGGGGGGGCAAAACGCATGCCTTGCCCCCAACTCGAGCTGGGGGGGGCAAGCTGCCGCCCCGGTTGGTACGCCCCATGGTCATGTATCACTATTGCGTGATGCACGTTAAAGTCGTCAGGCAAGCAGCGGTATACTGTACTGTCTTTCATCTCCAACGAAGACACCAGACGCCCTCAGAGCTGACTAACTTTCCGCTGTATAAACATAGACAAAACAAAATTACAATTGATGGCTCCGTTGGTCGGCACTTTTTGATCGTTGCAAAAAAGTGTAACTAGTCATCAACAGACTCCTAGCGAAAGGCCTGATAAGGCTCTGAAGGCGTGCACTTTTGTTGATTCTATTTTTCTATGTGTGCTATGTTAGCGCCCGTGGTCAAACGCTTGCATAACGCTACAAGCGTGGCTCGTGAGCACTAAGATCGTGCAGGGTTGAACAGATATGTCCTAATGTGTAGGGTGCCTCAATGACATTCTGCTTAGGGTGAGTGCCACCCTTTGTAGTATCCGATACCGACAGCAACGCGCTCACGGGTAAAATACAAATAAATCGACGAAAACAAATGTCGCCACAGCACAGTCAGAGCCACAAACGCGTGCCGGGACACGCTCTTTCACGCGCTTCTGAACAAAAAAGTAAAAAGAAAAACAAAAGTGTGGGACAAAATGGCTCAGATATCTCCACCTAAGCCAAGCGCACATGAAGGCACCCTACTAATATGTGTTTGGAAATAAAAAATAAATAGTTGAATGAGTTTCAAAGAAGGATAAAATACTTATTCCGAAAAACATTTATTTTTATGAAACATTACTTTAGATATTTTCATTCTTTGTAGACCTTGTTTGGTGGCTAGTGGCTATAAAACCAAAAAATGAAGCATGATTTCTATTCTTTTGAACAATTACAATATATTTTCTTAACCAACAAACAGGTACTTACTCTGAGACGCAAATTGAATTTTGACGTTAGCGTCTTTAGCGCCCCAGAAAACAATTGTTTTTTTATGTTGCCAAATTTAACACTTCTCGATTTCCGGATCACAAAAAGAAAACCAAACGGGCCCTCAATAAGTAGAAAATACGTTTCTGCCCCACAGAGTGAGGGCGTACGGTTTTTTGGGGGGTGTGTGTGTGTTTTTTTCTTTGCCGTTTTTAATTTGTAGGCAAAATCAAATGAACCTCTAAATAACTGTAATGTCTTCATAAGTAACCTCGGGAGTTCACTTATGCTATAGGGAGTATTCACTGGCGGCCACTTAGCTGTGTGCGCGAATGCTGAGCGCGTGCTGATGGCGAGGCTTCACAGTTCTTACGTAACCTGCATTCCGCACCGTCAAGAGTGCCGGTCTTAGCAGCCTGTTGAAATGCGTGAACTCGTTCTGAACTATGCGCTCTAAACAGCACCCACAAATATGGCGTCCAGTGAATACTCCTCATTGTCCGTTATGAGACACCTCTTTCAACAGGGATCTTACTATGTCACGGTGGAATGAAGCGGTGCCACTTTACCTGTCTGGAAACAAATTGGGCGGTGTGTGTATGTTTATACAGCCTAAAACATGGTCTGCCTCAACGGGCGACTTGTCTCCCACCCGTAGGTGAGCAATTTGGCCAGTGCAGTACAACCGCTAGCCTGCGGTCTTTAACGTGCATCACGCAGCAGTGATACGACTTCATCGCACGCCGGTACGATGCTCATCCAGATTGGAAACGGGCAGGGAGGTAGGGATTGAGCCCAGGATGGGTTATACCAGCGCGAGCTTTCGCTCCACGTGCTCCGAGCTGGTGCTCTAGCCTAGAGCCATTTATATGGCAGCGAAGCTGCCAGAGTAGCAGACACGACGCAAAAAATTATCTAGATGCACGACGTCAGAAGCGCCTATAGTGATCTCCATTTTGGGCCTGGGAGGTTGCCATGCGGCAGCCGTACCAGCTAGCGGCGCCGGGCGGCAACCTTTATCTGGCCCCGATATCTCCATTCGTTCCATTGAAGAAGGTGGAGAAAGACCTAAAAGACGCTTTGCATGGCGGTACGGCACGGGCCTCCTGGAGGATCGGTGCCTGCTTCTTCCGTGAAGTGAGACGATTTGCCGCCCGAGAGTGTCGGGCGACGAGAGCTGCTAAGTGTCGTGAGGTGCGCGGACAAGGCGAGTGAGCCTTCCGCGCCGCCGGGATGGCGGCCGCTTCGTGGGACGAACCGTTACCGTCCTTGCACTTTTCGGACATCGCTCCTATGGAGCAAAATCCGATTACGCCGGCCACGACAGGACGATTGCCTTGGGACATGACTGCTGCTCGACTGCCCCATAGTAAGAGAATGTATGCTTAGCATCATAGTTCTTCAAAGACCCAATCATTTATTCAAGATGAGATTATCTCACCGACTGCCGAGGAGCGACGTCGATGGCGGTCTCACCCTCGTTTGGGCCGATGAACAGTTGACGGGGTTAAACCAAGAAGGACAGCATGAGTGGTTTCCAGAGGATTGTTAACGCCATCAAAAGAGACGGACGCGGTAAATTGTCCTTGCCGGCAGGCCAAATTCGTCCGGAAGTTTACCGGCATACAAAAAGTCAATATTCTGGTGTAGCACGCATACCCGTGTTGAGGTCATGAAATGATTTTAACTTCTTCTTCACTGCTTTATGTCTCGCACAAGAGTGAACAGTGGAATCACGCGGTCGTACATGCTAGGGCACTGGTGCGATGACCCCAATCATCCATCATTAACTTAGGTACACCGCGAACTTGGCATTCGCAAGTGCACTAGTAATGTGCACTCGTGGCCACGAACGCGGGCCCAAGTATTCGTCGACGAAATGATTGTTGACGAGCGCATACGTTCGGAGAGTGACGCGGTTTTCGTGTCAGATGCGTGAGCTGGGGTCGGCTGACGCCATTTTGGCATTTGCCAGAGCATTGCAAAGAGGATATTTAGAACCATACACACATGACGGTAACATCATAGCACACGGACATTAACGAGCACAAAACGGGCCAGCTACAGAAAATAAATGTACATTCTTAAAATAAATGTCATATACTTGTTAATTACAAACATGAACACACCTCTGAGCATATGGATTTAATAGTATGTGGTGATGCATTGTTATAGAGAAGGTCATTTCATATACGTCATTTGAGCAAACGCCAGCTTGTCGCCCAGAAAAAACAAACCAAAAAACACTGCGATCAAAGTGCAAGCTATTGCAACGAAAGCACGTTTATCAAAGTCTTCAGAACTGTCAATTCGTAAAATCGTCGATTAGTACAGCTTAAAGATTGCAGACGCTTCCTCGCTTAAAGTTGCTGTGATTATTCGGTGACCCAGGGCTGAAACAACTTCCCCTTGGCTTTACACGCTTTCCGTATACATTCGTTTCGATTCTCAAAAATTCCGGCGTTCAGGAAGCTGGTAAATGTCTGAACTGTCTGTCGATGTTGATTCTTAGCCAACAAAATCAAAGAAAATTATCTGTTAAAGGTTCCGCTGGTTATGGGTTCCTGGGGCGATAACGCGAAGGGGCCAGCAGGCCTTTCGTCGCGCCAGTCCAGACATTCTGTTCTGACGCGAACAGGATGACAAAGATTATGCAAAGTATCGGTCGAACTGAACTGCGTCCTGAATCAAACGCTGACGACCATGACCTGATGCTGTTGCTGATATAATCTCCGGCAGATCATGAAAGGTATAAAGTCATTGCTGGATCTTAAAGACCTTCTGTGGGGCGCACGAAGAGTCGTCATGTTGACAAACCGGCAATTATTCTGGCGCTGGGGCCTGCGTCGTCTCTATCGGCGCCATCTGCAGGCATCGGTGTACGCGGTCTGACGGGCGATCCCTCGTTGCTAAAGGGCCGTGGAATCGTCATTCTGGACGCCGTCTGGCAGTAATCGTTGTGGGCGGGAAGACCGTAAGCGCTGCTCTGCTTCTGCCGCGTAATCAGGGGCATTAATATCTGTTAATGTTCCTGTTATTTTGCTGCCTTGGCAATGGCGGATCTTTCTTCATCATATGGTTTAAATACTGGTGTGGTTTATCTTTGTCGTCAGGTAACTGAATTTTGCCAGGCAAGATCTGGCAACAAACCGTTATCAACAATGCAAATGGGCTGTTATGAAGCCAGTAGCGAATATTCAGCAATCTTTGCTGGCGACCAATGGTGAAAAGATTTTCAGCGTGGTGCGCATCATTCGATTCGTTTATTCTGCTTAGCCTGCTCTGGTTGGCGTATCGTTAACAGCATCGTTTGCCAACTGCTGGTTTCTTTACCGCTGACGACGCAGACGGTAAATCGCTGCTGCCGCAGTACCGTCTTGTCGCTGCTGTGCGCTGGCGCGTTGCTGGACGATAGTAAACCTGCAGCGTGAAATATTGAAGCCAGTTCCAGGTAAAGTGACCTTCGTGCTGCGTCTGTCTGCAGAAGTGGACCTCTCGATAAGCCCGTTGCAGTCGACTCATGCGCCATCGCTGCGGGCAACAACATCTTGGGTACTTAGTACAGGCATTACCTGCTTACAGTCGTCTCTTGATAAAGGTAAACTTCTCGCCATTTCTTCCGTGTTGGGCTCATCGCTATTGCTCGTCGTGGGCGTTCGGTGGGGCTCAACGTTTGTCTGCGGTTGGTTTCTGTTCGATAATGGCGTATGATTTTATTGTGGTCGTCATCGTGCTCTGGGCGGGATATTGTTTGAAAGCGATCGCCAGGAACTGAATACCGTTCTGGTGCAGTTTATCTATCTGTTCATCGTTGAAACCGGTGGCGGCATTCAGCCAGCAATATTCTGGCAATCTGGACGCCGTTATCAGGCATCCCGTCAGCGGGCGACGCTGGTATCCTCAACAAATGTCGACGGTTGACGCCGACAATATTCTACAACCCTGCTAAATCCGGATACAGAAGTGCGCGCGGATCGGTGAAGTCGTAACCGTCTGTCTGCGCGACACCAGTATGGGCGCACTGACGTGGTGGGGTGAACGCCGATATCCGGCAACAACAAACAATCACTGTTCGCCGTATCTTTGTTTACCAGCGGGCTGGCAGCAGATGCCGCGTGGCAACTACCTGCTGATTTTGAAACCTGTACCCTTGATACCTCCGGCAAAGATAAGCAGCAAACTTCCCGTTGGCACAGGGCAGTGGTGGATCTTTCTGAAGTGACGCTACGCTTGTCAGCGACAAATTAACCACCCGTGCTGATGAACACTACTGACCTGAACGGTTTTCGTGGTGGGTGAGCGGTAATGCAGGTATTCAGTTGACCACATTTTTCCGGCGCTGGTCGCTCTGAATATGACATATGAAAACAACAGCAAAGTGCGATAGATGCGAGCGCGCGCTTGTACGCTCAAGAAGATACCCGCAAAAAAGTGCTCCAAAACCACTCCAAATCTACCAAGGGAATTTCCCATAATATGCAGTTTGTCGTCTCATCTACAGCAAAGGCTCCTCCAGAGGGCGTTCTAATCAAACGTAAAATGAAGCCACGTGCTCAAGCTTGCTGCTTTGGCAGCGTTGTACAATCGCGATCTCTATTACATATAGCTCCAAGACCTGAAACGTGTAGAGCGCTGTCTAACAAATGAAAGCTGGGATGTGACAAGGCATTGTGCGCAGCCGACTGTACATTATTGCGACTCAGACATTTTCATGTTTCTTTCGCCGAAAATATCACCCAGCCGAAGCAAGCTTGCCCTAAAGTTTGCTCGGAACAAAATTACTTCAAAACTTGCTGAAAACTACCACTCAGTTCCAGTTCAAGAGATTGTAATGTTGCTGGTGTTCTGATGGTGCCTTCAACTTTGTAAGTCGATGGCAACGTGAAATCGCGCTCTGACAGAAACTCTTTCTGCTGACAGATGTATGCATCTTGAGTGTAAAGAAATACAGTGTTCTGACAATAGTAGTATCACGGCAAACGATAGCCCTCAAGTTCAAAAGTCGATTATCGACGGCACCCTTCTAAAACCTTCGGCAAGCGTTTGTACTTGACACGCTTTAGCTGTTACTGGTCTCCACCACGTATGCACCATGTTCCATTACGAAAGACAAATGGAAGCCTAGCGCGCACAGCAAAATCTGAAGATGGCGAACTATATTATAGGTAGAGTCAGCGCCTGGATAATAATAGGCTGCGTAACATTTGCGTTAAGAAAATCTCTTCCGCTGTGATTTTGGGCCTTTTATCGCGTGGTTGAATAGAACAGGCCGAAAGTCTTAAAATATGACACGAAGAAACACGAGGAATAGCAGGCACTGTCACCTTGAGGACACATGGTGGCGACAGCAATACACCATGTTCATCAACAATTAGAAAACTTTGTTATTTGTCGCACTGTTGCCCGACAAACCTGTCACATCGCGGGAACATCGAAACAACACAGGCGACAGCAACAAAGCTGCCTCAATGTAACATTTCAGCAAAAAAAGACAAAAAAACAGCAATTTGTGTTGGACGACGCGTGTTGCCCAGATAGGTGGATGAGCGAATATTTTGCCGTCAACACGACAACACAGGTATTTCATTTATTTATTTTATTTATCTTATATCACAATACTGCGACATTAGTGAGGTCATCGCAGAAGTAGAAAGAAAACATGCATATGCATTCAAAAATACAAACAATTAAAGATGTACACACCCTATAGAACAAAACTTAGAAATTTGTGAAAAATACAATATAGTTGAAAAAGAGTACAAAAACAATCACATGCACGTCACTAGTAGGGTCACATGCATCATACCAAGGAACCTACTGTATTCCTAATACAAATTTATCAAATTCGAGATAACGAACTGATCAATTTATGTTGTTCCAGTTTTCTATCGTTCCTGAAGAAAAAAGAAATATTTAAAACAGTTAAGGTGGGCTCTGTATGGTACAAGATTTAAAGGATGGAAACTTCGAGTGCGTGATTTAACGACAAAAGCAACATATTTTTGCCGATTAAGTACACAGTTGTTATTCACTATTTTGTGTAGGAGCTTAAGTTGTTCTAGAGCGTGTCTGGAATCAAGAGGCGTGAGTCCTATGTCAGCCATGGAAGATATAGGAGAAAAATTGCGGTCATATCTATTGCAAATAAATCCAGTTGCCTTTGCTTGTATGCGCCTTTAGATACGGATCCCATACCACACAACCATACTCTAAGATAGGCCTAATCAAGGCCTTATACGTGGTTAATATAACTTTCTTAGTTGAAGATTTTAAGGTTCTTTTGACATATCCCATCCTTTGCAGAGCACGAGAACAGATAGAACTAATGTGCCTATCCCATTTGAGACTAGGCGTGAATAAAATACCCAAATACCTGCATTCATGAAGTTGACGCAGAATTACGTTATCAGTATCATACTTAAAAACAGGCGGTTGCTTCTTAGTAGTAAATGTCATAACCACACATTTCTCAAAATTAATTTCCACCTGCCACTTCTTACTTGAATTAAGAAACTGTACAAAAGAGTCGTTTAGCAAGGCATAGGCATCTAACGAGTTGATTTCGTTGTACAAAACGCAATCATCTTCACAGAGGCAAATTTTAACTGGAACACCATTTGCAACGTCATTAATATCAAGTTAAAACAAAAAAAGGTCCTAAAACCGATCCCTGTGGGACACCGGAACTAACCGAGACATTGCTAGAATGAACATACCTATATGAGACAAACTGTGATCTATTTTTTAGATAGCCTTCGTTTGAATTAACTAATGACGTATTATTTAATATTGATTGTAACTTATGATGTGTCACTTTATCGAAAGCCTTAAAATAATCTACAAATATAATATAAAGTAGTCCTCTTTTATCTAGAGTCAAAAGCTATGTCGTGAGTGAATTCAAGAAGTTGGGTTGAGGTAGAATAGCCACGACGAAAACCTTGCTGTTGTGGGCAAATAATAGGATTAGTCTCGAGGTATTCAGATATCTGCTTATAGAATACTCCAAGAGTTTGCATGAAGACGATGTGAGCGAAATGGGTCTGCAGGTTGTAACCACCTGCTTGTTGCCTGACTTGAACAATTGGGGATGAATTTAGCTGACTTCCATGACCGAGGTAGTGTTGCAGTAGAAATCGATTTTTGGAAAATGACAGATAGGTATTTTGAAGTTCAAAGTGAATATCGGTGAAGAAAAGAATTGAGAATTCTATCAGGGCCAGGGCTCTCCTTACAATTGAGAACACCAGAAGCACTACAGAGAATTGTAAACGTCTTTCATTTTTTACGAGTCACATTTCCAGCGGCACGCCGTTGCACACGAGTCAAGATGTCAGAGGGTCCCCCCCCCCGTGTTGGCCAACATTATTAGACCAGCTCAGTTACGGAACTGCTCATAGACGCTGCCCGCACGAGCAGTAACCCCCCCCCCCCTCTCTCTCTCTCTCTCTGCTCTTTCTTTCTCTTTCTCTTTCTCTTTCACCACGGTCAGCCTCACGTCGTTCGACGAGCCAAACGGCTAGCATGATAACTGCAGCAACACGTCTAGATGGCGTTCCACCATACTGTATGGAACTCGCAGTTTTGAAACGAAAGTCGAGATGGCGCTTCAAACGACGGGAGGCTGACTGAAGTGATTGAGGGAAGGGAGGTACCTCCTTCCCCAGGAATTCCACAACCGAGGTCATCTAGTAACGTTGGTGTTGGCCGCGCCGTCAGCGCGGTGTGACAGGGTGTTCTCCGACTGTCGGACAACAAATCGGCGAACACGGTTTGCCTGACGACAAAAATACGTTTCCCGGCAATTGCTGCTGCCTCAATCTGAGAGGGTCGCCGCAAACAAGTTTCCCCCGCGTTGAACTGTTCCCTCAATGTGATAGCGCTTTCAGAGGTTTGATCGTGCATGTGTACGACCCGGTGTGGCCCTCCGTGATTATCACGTGTTTGGGATCAGGGGAACACCCCCGCTAAGACGCCCTTTCACGGCAAACGATGAGCTGGAAGGAAGTGCCCAGGCCCCGTGGGTGCATTACTGTACTTCCAAACGTTATTTCGGCAGGGCATGGAAAGGCTGTCACACAGGTGGAGCAAGTGCATTCTGTTCAATTGAAGTATGTGAAGTAGGTGGAGAAGGTGGACGTATCTACGTCTAAAAAGCCGGCATTTTCAGCAGAGCAAAAAGAAGTAAGTTGTGAAGCAATATGGTGCGCCCGTCGAAGTAGTAGTGAGCGTCGAAAAAATAACATGAAACCTAGAACTTTATTTAACTACGGCTTCAATTGGGGGTTGCGGTTCAGGTGTATGTGTTGGGGTGCAGGAGGAACCAAAATAGGAGATGGACCAAACCAAACGTAGAAAAGGCGGAGAGGGAAACACACACAAAAAAGTGTCCCAAATATAGTTTGCCTTCCGTGCCAGATATATACCGCAAAAATCTTTGTTGTGCGGGCGTCGGGATTAGCTTGTTCGGCGCTTGGTGCGGTTCGCCCAGCGCGGCATTCCTATCTGCCTTGTATTGAGCGGACGACGGGCGTCCACGCGCATCGGGGGCTCCGTGATCGCGCTCTCTTTCTCCGCGCCGGGATTCCGGGAGCAGTCCCCCCCACCGCCCCGGAGCGCCATTTAATTTATGGGGTCCGGTCCCTCGGCCGGGCCTCGCCGCGGACCCCGACGGGCCTGGTACGCGTTGCAAGCTGCCGTGAGCAGTCAGTCGCCGGTGAATTAACTCGATTAAGTATACGAGCACCGCGCTGATGCGACACGCCGTTTCGACGTGGTAGCATCGCCATTATTTACGCAGCACCTAGAAGACCCTTCCATTGGTTCTGCCTCCCTCGAAAGTGTTTTATTTATTGTTTCTAGGTATATCCGGAACGTTCTTGAAGTCTGCCTCGCTCCTTCTATAGTTTAGATACCACGAGTCGTGCGAGACGACCGTATAGCCTCTGCGTCAACTCGGAAGTAATGGAAATTGCGCGCGTGCATATAGTCTCCGGCAGAATGAGAACGGTAGGTTGGCTTTTCAGCTCTCCCGCGAGCTTTTTACCTCTGATTGCACTTCGGTGTCTTGAAGGCTTCGAGCGCAGTCATAAGCACGGTGGAGTGAAACGAGCGCTTGCTGGAGGCCGCACATCTACGGGAAATGCCCTGCCGTTCTCATCCTTTAACATGTACTGTTGCAAAGGTTAGGGGTCGAGCGAATAGCCTTGGTTGGTGCTCGCCGCATTCTCGAGCATTCGTTTATCTAAGGCTCCTTTAGAAACAAAACAAAAAACTGGCGCTTATAGCCACTGCGGCAGTCCACTTAAAATGTGGCGAAGTGTAAAAAATTGCATTCCAAACTCAAAAAAAAAAAAAGAACAGCTTTCAAAAATTTGAGATAGTAAAGAAACAAAAATTGTCAGCGACCTTTATCGTCAAAGTATTGTTGCATGAAATGCAGTAGTTAAAGCGGGATCGTGTAAACGTATTTAGAAAACACTAAACCGTCGTTTCAGGTTTAGTGAATCAGAACCTTTATTTCTATAGATTTCCCTGCTATATTGAGCGGGGAATAAATTTAGCGAGGAATTTAAATATGGGTCACGTGACGTCAATTTCTTTGCTAGGCTCAGTGAGCAAATAGTATTGATGTACTCATTACGTTTAATCAGGTTAGGCGACATTAATTTCCCCGCCAAATTCAGTGAGGAAACAGAATTCGTGTATAGGTCTCATGACGTCAATTTTGCCTCTAAATTTTGCGGGAAACTAAACTGGTGTACAGGCCTCGTGACGTCAGGTCACGTGGCACCCGATTCCCCGCTAAATTTAGCGGAAAAAGTGAATTAGTGTATAGGTCAAGTGACGTCATGTCACGTTACATCAATTTTTCCGCTAAATTTAGCGCGAAAACGGTATTGGTGTGTAGATCACGTGATATGAATTGACATCACGTGACCTCACCCTCAATTCAGTTTCCTCGTTCTATTTAGTAGGAAATGAACGGACGGACGAACAGACGGATGGACGGACAAGATTTTGGGATTGGAGGGTTCCGTTAAGAAGCATTACATGCTTTAAAAATGTTGCACTGTCGAAAAAGACGACGTTCCTTTCCTGTGTCTTTTTCTAGTCCAGAGTTTGTTTCCTTACAGGACTCTAGGGTTTGGCACGATATGATCGGCCTCAGGTGTTCTAAAGGCCTAGCTCACCGCATTTTTACGTGCTCTTGTTCATCTATTGTCTCCAAGAAAGACCACGAAACGATTATTTCGTGTCGTTATACGAGGTGAAGACCGTTATTATCTTTACTGGCTTAGAAGATAGGAATTGCCGGGAGCTCGAGCTCTTAGCTTTCGAAGCCGCTTCTACTGCCTGACTAACCTGACCTTGCACACTGGTTCACGTGTTTTAAAAATCTGAACTTACGTTTTTAGCCTTTGCTGGTCTCCTAGCTTGCGCATACATAAGCGGAGTGTAGTTTACTTTGCGCCGCAGCGCTCGTTAGGGTCAAATCTCACGGCCAATGCCCATCTTGATATTAAGAAAGGTTTGCGTGTTTTCGCAACTTTTGCTGTTCTTTATTTACCCCTAGCGAAAAGTGTCTCGTTTCCGCTACACTAAAGCTGTGATAGTCAAAGAGAAGATCGCAAACCTTCAAGAAGGAAAGTGAGTGAATGAAAAGTACTCTTGCTCTCTCTGCCTCTGCTGCTCATAAAGACTGTCTCCACCAGGTGTGGGCGTTTTGCAATGCACGGCGTGCGGCTGGCCTTCTTTTCGTTGTGTTAATGGTAAATTGCATTATTGTTAGTTTTTGTTTTTCCCGTACTCACACAATTGCGGCAGTCTTTCACTTTAACGCTGCGGGTCGGTATAGTTCCGTGAGTGCCGGAAAACTGCCAGACGGACCTTTTTTCTTGCTGAGACACCGCCTCGAATGCCGCCTTGTTTGATTTGAATGTTAAAAGAAACGTATGCAGCCATCAATACACAGCATCATAAATGGCTGTACCGATGTGTTCAGGGCGCACAAGACACAAAAAAGGAAACGCACAAACACGCACTACCTAATGCGAAAACCACAAACGGCATGTCAACCGCATCCCGTCATCTGTGGCTATAGCTGGGCTTTCTTGATTCTTGATATTTAGGATTCCGTGCCAGGCCGGCCGGCCATTTGCGATTGTTGCTGCTGGAACTAACGTTATTTTGTGTAACCCTTTGTCATTGCAGAAAAATGTCAAGAATCCTGCAAGGACCACAACCATGCAACGTTGCTGAAAGCCGAGCACGCTCGAAGACAGCAGCAGCAGCTACTTCATCATTCACCACAGCAGCAACAGCAGCAACATCAACCACATCAACAGCATTCGCAGCAGCCACAGCAACAAACGCAGCACCGAACACCTTCTCCTGCGCGTCAATGCCAGAGCAGCGGAGAGCCGGCCAGCGTGGCGACGTGTTCCAGAGGTACCACAAAGTCTGGTCCAGAGTCGCCCAGACCCACCCTGATCCGCTCCGCAAAGTCGCGTTTCAACGAAGTGGCCAAGTGTATGTTGGAGATCATAGAAGACCTCCAGCACAAAAAACTCGCGGACCCTAGGTCCAACCGAGTTAGGCATCCCGCACCTACGACGCCGCAATTACTTCGAGACGCCCACGCCGGCGCCAAGAGGGGTAGCAGTGTGCCACAGCGTCCCATGTCGGACTCCGAGTACCACGTCTACGAAGAAGTTCTCTACGACTTCGTCAGCACGGGAAGCACAACGTCTGACTCCACAATCAAGCCGCCTCCGCTGCCGGCGAGGCCCGTGGAACCGGGGAACAGACCCAAGCAGAGGAGCAATCTGTACTCCCTGGTACGGAACCAGGAGGAACGGCGCAACATCTCCAAGTCTCTGGAGCAGGAGTGGAGCAGCGACAAAGGAGAACTGGGGGACGAGTACGGATTCCGGTCTCTGGCAAACTCCTAATGAGAGAGCAAAGCCCTTGGTGCTAATGGAACTTACGACCCTCGGCGAACTGCCCAGAACTCTGTGAATGCGTGAGATCTTTCAAGATAAGCATCTATTGGCACGAGCTTGGGCTTGAGCCGGTGACACTTTAGTTGCGGATTTGTGTTGCTTGGGGTGGGGACACGAATTCATATTGGAGGATGTGGTGGTCGTTGTTTTGTGTTATTGAAGAAAACCAGCTTTAGGGAACTGATTGTCCCGCATTTTTCTCGAGTTTTAATACATTTGGTTTAATATAGTAATCTAACAAATCTTTGTGGGAGCCGCAGACCTCCAAGGTGGGATAAGTTGTGAGAGAGTGAAACTGAGAAGACAACAAACTAGGGATCTGCGATTGCTCGCTCACTCGCGAATCACTGCCACGTCAATATTTATTTGCAAATCAGCAAGGCCAAATAAGAACTTCATATCTGGGCCATAATAGTGTTTTTATAAAAATGGCATCGTAAGCAAACTTGCTCAAGGTTGCAGTAACACTGGTGGTTGTACCGCATCCGTGAAACAATAGCGAACACTGTAAGTACAGATCATCTTGGCCGGGTATGCTTTGAATTTTTTTTTCTCGTTTCCAATTCAACTGCAGCCTAAACGAGTCTACGGCAGCTAAGTGCATGTTAGAGCCACAAATCATGTTTGGTATAAAACAACTGTACCCCTCACACTATTCCTGTATGGCGTGATCACTGTTCAACATACATATCGTCGTTTGTCTGACATGAAGGCAAATGAATTCGTAACTTGTAGATCACTTCCTCTTCGTCTACATGTCCATAGCATAAGCATATCAACGTTACTGTCAGATACAAGGATGTAAGAGGATGTCAGAACTTTACGTTATGCGATGACTAATGAGATAAGTTTGAAGTGAAATTAATAGAAACATCTGTAGTGCATGTCACTTACCATATCATTGGTACAACCTTTTTCAAATGATTAAAGTTTATAAAAACGCTGCTCATTTGCAACTTGCAAGCCTTGTCGTTACAATAAGCATGACCAAAAAATACTCTCGGTAAATGGCCGCTATGATGTTGCAGTTGCATCGAGGTTGTTTAAGGCGGTTAACTTAGGGTATTTTATGTATTCTAATCTAAAGCATAAACCGTATCCATTTTTATCAGAGAAAGGATGCGACCGCCGATGTTTCTCTACGAGGCTTAGTGACTTCAGAGCTGGTGAAGCCAGGTCTCTCTGAGGCTCTTGGATGTTCATTTTTAAGATTTTCTTGAGTGCTTAGACTATCTCTATATGTTGTTAAAATGAAACAAGGGATTGTCCTGTTCAAACTCGGAAATCGAAACATCCGAGTATTTCTCTTATCTTTCTGCAACTAATAGTACCAGGTTATACTGATTCCCGCAGGATCTGCGCAGCGTTATCAAAGACACAGCTACGAGAGCATTGCACTGCTGGATACTTTATTTGCACGAGTACTTCAAAATCCCACACACGCGCTTACGTGTCTCTTGTAACGCTGCACGCAATTCTGAAGAAAGGGATATTACATTCCTTCCAATAAAAGTATTTTTCTTTATTCCGCCATATTTTAGACTTTATACCTCACTTAAAGATAGACGTACAACATCGGTTTTCTGCAGGGAAGATAACCCTCTCAGCACTCCCTTCTCCTAAGCTACGAGAGAAACGAAGTTGGGGCAAGGTAAAAAGGGGAGACGATATAGGAAAGGAGGAGGCTGGCAAATGTGGAAAGCGCGAGGTGTACGCCGGTTTTTAAGAATTCAAAGCATATCGTAGGAACAAAATGTTGCCTGGCATGGCCATACCTACGCACGTTTGACACGTGCCTCAACAGAGCTATCTCTCTTACAAGGGTTTCCTTATTTCTGTTGAATACCCTTATTGTTACCTTTGCCAGAAAACTTCGTTCCCAAAACACATCTTGCTTAGGACTCCAAAAGCAAAAAAACAAAAGTGCCATAATTTATTTAGGGTTTATTTGCACCTCTCTACTTGGTCATATAACACAATGCCTTAGAACTAATGAGCAAAATTGTCAGTAAGCATTTCGAGCTGTGTGGTGTCGGATCTATGAGTTCTTGTTATTAAAAATTTCCGAACGCGCAAGAGGCAGCACATTTGCAGCATGCAAACGAACTATAGGAAGAACTTTGTACCGTGATCTGCAGTTTCCAACGAGAGCAGTTTTCAATCATGTATAGAAGCGAGTTGTCAAGTTATAAACACAACCCTGATCAGTGTCGTCTCACTTTAACATACCGCTACTTCAATCGTAGACATGTGTGACATATGCAAACTTATATAAACCGAAAATTGTCAGTATTGTGTGTGTATAGAGCACTATATGTGTATGAAAAACAAACGAACACGTAACGCGTGCCTACATTGAATGTTGTTTCAAGGTGAATGAATGTTGACTAAACGCTACCATCAATTCAAAAGTTCCAACTGTTTTTTTTGTTGTTGTTCCTTTTTGTACAGAAAACAAATTATATATAGGTGCTTGTAATCGCGCTCTTGTCTGAAACTCGTGCAAAGAGGCCTTTTCAGGAAGCTCCTCTGGCACCCTGCCTCAAACCCCCATCTGGCAGGCAACTGTTCAGCCCTGAAGATGCTCGAAGAAGCGCGTGGACGGATGCCTGTTTACGTGTACAAAAAGATAATAAAAGTATGGAAAGAGTTTATGCCAGCATGTTCTGTGGTGTCACATACGCGGTGAAGAATTCATATGATTCCTCTATTCGCAACCCCAACGACGTGTATTCAATCCCCTTTCCTCTGTTCTAGATCACGGTCGGCAGGCCACAGCAGTTTTCGCTGCACACTTGGATAGGCTATAGCTCCTCGCTTCTCTCCTTCGTGTATTTTCCGCTAGGAGGCGTCGCCTCCTCTGGAGCTGCGAACAGAAGCGGCGTCTGCTTGCAGCACATGACCGTCCATACGAAGGGTTTCGCGCTGCTAAAATAGTTTAGTGTTCCGAGCAGCGACTGTTTGCTAAAGCTCTTGGTGTGAAAATGTAGCGTGCAAAACGATGGTGGCGTCACCTATCCACATTGCTTGCAAACAAACATTCGCTGGATGATAGATCGCAAAAATGAACGGGCAGAGACGCACAAGGAACACTTCGTTCTGCTTACTGTGACACAACAATAATGTAAGAGACTTTATAAACAATCAACGAACGCAATGCAACTTTTTTTTTTCAGGCTTAATTATACATTATTTTATCGAAGCCTGAGCTTGGTGACAACACAACGCCATAGAGTAATTCTCCTGCAACCAAGCAGATAGCGGGACTTCATTGGTGTCGCCCCCTCGTGTATTCGAACGATTTTTCTGCGGCAGCACATGACACATACGGAGACGATACATAGGTAATATTTCTTTGTTTTCGAAAGTTGTCTTTCCTTTTACTTAATGTGCCTGCGTGGCACCTCTTGGCGCAACCCTGCATAGATGGAAACTGTGAGGCAATGTATTACGTTGTTGTTTTCTGGGAGGTAATATATTGGCAGAGGTAAGTAACATCTGCAAATAACATAAAAATTGTGGCATGTCGTAATATGTGTAATGGTCTTAGAGAGATTAATCAAAACCAGAATAAATCTGCAAGTTTCAATAGCCTTCTAGGCGTCATCATTTGTTAATAACCTGATGATTAGAATTTTTGTATGTCAGAAATACATATTCTGACGACACAATGTTGTATTGAAATCCCTTCGATGTTTATGGTAGGTATGCGATTTTTACATGGCAATTAGTTTTGCGAAACTGTTACAAACATAAATAAACAAACTTGGTATAAACACCGCTGTACAACATTGTGCCGCAACGTCTTACATCTGTAACACAGAATGGTTAATCATCATTTCACGATTGAAGGACCAAACGTAGAAGGTAGTTGGAATGTCAAAATGATTGTTTTCTTCGGTAAAACTACATGAAGCATCATTCTGACATACCGGCGAAGATTATCTTAAGGTAGACAATGGGAGAGATCCGTGATTATTTTAATTGTGGCATTTAACACTACAATAAAGTATTGCGTACATTCAAAATGGCTCCGTAGGACCGCAGACTTAAAGATGACATCTGCCGTCATATCCAACTCTAAGACATATTTAACGTTCATGACGATAATTAAAAATAAAGTCATCTTCTAAAATCGGCATTCTGCTACCTCGAATGTTGGACTTCAATGTCCATCAATCGAAGCTATCAACCATCTAGATTAATGCCCCTAAGGCACTGTCACACGGCAAAGTTTATATAATTTCCATTGAATGAGATTATGTGATCGCTCAATCAGCGCGCGCCACTCCTGCCGCACTGTGGTGCACGCGCGACGCTCGTAGTCAGGATGGCGAGCTGATTCGTCGATCACATAATCTCATTCGATGAAATGATATTCACTTTACAGTGTGGCAGGCGTATTAAAGAGTGTGCGTCTGTTTTAGCGCCTGTCTCGGCGCACGGATCATCGAGCAGCAGGACTACACTGCATACCGATGGAAAACTTGTGAGTATGCACTGTATACTCCGGTTCGCCTTATGTTGTACCGCAGTGAAGGCTAGAAGCGCGAGTTCATAGCGTTGGCAGCCGCCCTTAATGCACGAGAGCTTGTGCCGCCGAGATCTGCCCCAGAGCAAGTAGCCCGCGCTTGTAGCCTTTCCTGCGGTACATCATAAGGTGTAACAGAGCTATAATTAAGTTATAGAGGCGCGTGCATGAACGCCGAATAAGATTGTGCACGCGCACACCTTCTCTCGCCAAAAATGCTATGGTGCCTGTCCATGCCGCGTGCAGTATTCGCCTATACCCCGAACAACGCTCTTCTTCGCTAATTTGTGACTCCTCTATTGCAGTGATACTTGTAGCCCTTAATGTAACCTTCGTAAGCTCAACAAGTTGACGAAGGTTGAGCCAAATCCCACCATATACCTGAACGGTCCTTGATCTAAAGCAGGCGGTCTCCAAACATTTTGACTAAGGGGCCGGATTAGTAGTCTGTCGCAAGCTCGATGGTCAGATAAAAAAAATGACTAATTATAAGCCAGGAAAAACAAAATAAATCTAGACAAGCATTTAAACGCATAAAGGGTAGATAAGCATTTAAATGAATAAAGGAATGTTTGAGTAAGTATTAAACAGAAACCTGAGATGGATGAGTACTATACTTCACAGTAAATCTTATTATTTAGGTGATTATGATATTACACAAAGAAAACATACCAGGCATAAATCAAAGCGAATTGAAACTTTGTCACATTCGTGCAGTGAGAAGGATTAATGAGAATGATATAACCAGAGTCGTTTAACCGGGTTCTGGTCATGAAACTTCTCCGTAACGCTATGGGAGAGTTTGCTTTTCCGCCGAGAGGCGGCGCTAGTGTCGCAAGAGAGTGGACGCCAGACTCGGGTAGCCATTGCTTTCAGTGCGAGTGAAGATCGTTGTTTTCACAAATGTGCAGTTTGCGCCCGTTTTAGTTGGCCGTAACGTGTTCGGGATCTTGTGCGGACTACAGGGGGATGCCAGGGACGTGTTGTGTTCCGGGATGCCGTTCCGGCTACAACGCCTGGGACCCGAAGATCTCTTTTTTTCATCTCCCTGCGGGCGCCGAAAGTGGCGACTTTACATTTCGTTCAAGGAATGTGCTTGTGTGTGAGAGGCATTTCGATGCCACAGATATCATCCGAGCTGATGAGTTCGTCGTCAACGGGGAGACCGTGCGATTACAACGCGAGAGGCCGAGGCTTAGAGATGGCGCCGTTCCAACGCTTTTTGAGGGCCTGCCAGCATACTTAACGAAGCGGAAGCCGCATTCACATTCACGATCAGTGAAACAAAAACCTACAGCAAAATGACGTCGTGATTTGTCGCCGGACGGCACGGACATCTCTCGGACACCCTCCGACACCCTCGGAGCAAGTACATCTGCAAGTACTGACGGTAAGTCTCGTGCCATTCGATCGTCGATTCGCCACCTTCGAGCGCGAATTTCAGAGCGCCGACGATTAAACGGCGCCTTTTTTGTGTTTGGCACTTGCAGAACAAATTAGTGACAGAAGTCTGGACAAAGCTGGCCAAACGGAAACAGCCCGTCTTCTACCTTGCCGGCTATGTTGCCAAGAAGTTTGCAAGTATTAGCTGCTCCAAGTGCCTCCAAACTCTGAAAAGTGTGTCCCGACAGCCAAGTGACTTGACGGACATCAGGTCGAGATGTTTTCTACAGGTGCCTTCCGACCACTTGCTTAACCATCTGCAAGTTGTGGAGGACCACGTAGAAGAGTTTATGGTAGAGAGGATCGCCTGTGCAGCCGTGTACATGAACAATGTTGAAAGTATTTTGCTGGACAGTCGCACCGCCTCTGAAAGCGTCGGGTGTCCAGCACACTTCGTCAGTACCACCAGAGTCCTTCGGTACCACCGCTGAGGTCGTCCATTTTTTCTCGAGGTGCCGCTTATATTGTTTTTACACGAGAGAAAAAACAAACTTTCCCGAGCAACTGTGCGTCAAGTTTGCCCAGCTGCAGGAAGTCGTGCTAAGCCCAGCACCTCTGCGCAGTCTTAAAGGGACCAGTAGACCTTTAAGGCGGCATTTCAGTAAGAATTGCAATTCTGTCTCGATTATCCGACTACTTCCCTAGTAAGGCTTTGTTTCGTGTTTTTGTTATACTTCGACTTTTTTTTATAATTCGTCCCTATTTTGTTTGCCCCTTCAAGATCCAATTATTGTGATTTAGCTATATATACCTGTTCTAGATTGTTTGTCTTGTTCCCTATTGTTAAACTGTGAATTTAAATTTCTCTTATGTAATGCCTCAGTCGATGCCTTCAACGTAAGGAAATGAGAGCGATTGGAATTTTGTTGATCAGAAACTTTAATCAGCGTGTTCTATGTACTGTGAATACAGACTGTATCTTGCACGGAATTCTTGTTCTTATTGTGCATAGCCAGGTGTGAACACGTTCGCGGTAACGGTCTACCATATTATTTCGAAGCTGTGTACTTCTCTGCATTACTATGCGTATAGCTTCGCTCGCGCTGGCGTCTCTCGCCGAGTGGTAGTAAAGCTACGCGCGTCGCTCGCGCAGCCGCGAAGTTAGCGAGTTGTGAACGAAGTCCACCTTGCCTTCTGCTTTTAGTCGTTCACCGTGTAAGGGAAATTTGCTTAAACGTTAGTTACAGCGAATTGAATGTCGGGCGGTCGTGCTGAGGAGTCTCGTTCCTACTATGAAGGTAATCATGATATATCAACTTGTTGGTTAAGCGAGTGCACACAGCGTGTCTAGGGGAGGTCGGCATTTTAGGTCGCCCTCACTCACCCTCACCCTCACAGCCGTACTCACCTAGGCCCCTCACTCACCCTCACCCTCACGGCTACACTCACCTTCAGCCCCTCACTCACCCTCATCCTGACAGTCAAACTTACCTTCAGCCCTTCACTCACCCTCACTGAAGCTCACGTCCCTCACGCCCTTCACGCACTCATGGCCCTCACGCCCCTCACGCACTCCCCGCCCTCACGTCCTTCACGCACTCATGGCCCTCACGGCCCTCACGCCCCTCACTCACTCATGGCCCTCACGCCACTCACCGCCCTCACGTCCCTCACTCACTCATGGCCCTCACGCCCCTCACGCACTCACCGCCCTCATGGCCCTCACGCACTCATAGCCCTCACGTCCCTCACGCACTCACCGCCCTCACGGTCCTCACGCACTCATGGCCCTCACGCCACTCAGGCCCGCTTCAGATGGGGAGATGGGGCAACTTCGCACAGAAACTTGACGTCGCAACACCAGCAACACGGGCCGCCCGCGTTCACATGCAGCAACCAATTGCTGGAATTTGCCATCATCATCGTCATTAAATTTTGTTTTTCTTGCACTATTTAGACACGCAATTACGCGCTATAAGCGTGTTATTATGCATTCAAATCTCGTTGAGAATACTACTGCATCTTTCTGAAACAGTTGATTTCCGAAAACGATCAATTTCAAACCAGAACCAAGTCTTTTGGCTCTGGTTTGAAACCGGCACGAGGAATCACGTGGAAATATCGCGTCCCCGATTGGATGCAGCCACTTCAAACGTCTTCGAGTTGCTCCGAGTTGCTCGCTTGTGTCGAGCCGGACCCGATCTCAGCAATCCGTGTCGATCTAGGGAAAGTTAGGGAACAACCCGCCAGCAACACCCAAAATGGCTGAGAAAGTTGCTCCGTCTGAAGGGGGCCTCACGCACTCACCCACGCCTCACGCCCCTCACGCACTCACTCACACCCTCACGCACTCACCGCACTCACGGCCCTAGGTCACACCCCTCACGCACTCATACCACTCGCACACTCACCGCCTTCACGCACTCATGGCCCTCACGCCACTCACCGCCCTCACGTCCCTCACGCACTCACCGCCCTCACGGCCCTCACGCACTCACGGTCCTCACAGCCCTCACAGCTCTCACGGCCCTCTCTCACCCTCACACTCATGAATTTTCCAGGTTCAGAAACTCACTCACCCTCACCTCACCCATGAAGATGAGGGTGAGTGAGGGTGAGTGTGGGCCCTCATGAGTGAGGTTTGCGGAGGTATGGTCTAGGGTAGGGGGAGCTATCTCTAGTGCCGTGCTGGTAAAAACGTAGCTACTGCACTACTGTTCGTTGCAACCTAAGAACGAAGGGCGAGGGTAAGACGGGCCGGGGAGGAGGAAGCAGACGGAACGCTAAAGAGAGAAGGAGGTTTCCCTCTCTCTTCTCCAGCGTTCCGTCTGCTTCCTCCTCCCCGGCCCGTCTTACCCTCGCCCTTCGTTCTTAGGTTGCAACGGACTATTAGCCCCGAGAAGTTCGCGTGGCGCCCCCTTACGGCGAACCGGGGTGACGTCACGGCGAGGAGAGAATTTTTCCCCGACTCGCCCCGCTCGCCCTGTGGAGGCTGTGACGACGCTAGCTGTCGGCGCGCTCGTTTCTATTTAATTTTTTTTGGCGTGTTTTTCGTAGGAAGTGTAAATTTTTATATGTGGCTTTATTGAGGTATGGCCTGTAGCTGCAGGCGAAACTTCAACCAACATTTTAAGCCTGGTTGACAGGGCAGGCAACGCATGAATCACAGCTGGTATATGAAAATAAAGAAATATGGCCACAATTGCAGGAGCATCACTATAGATTTACATCTCACACAATAAATGCTGCTGATGGTCTGAATGAATTGGCAGGTTATGTATACTATTTTTTTTGTATCTCTGTTTTTAAACAAGATCGCCGAAGCAGAAAAGCTGCATGCTGCTCGAGCAACATGCTAAATACAGTCTGGGCCATGGGGAGAGAATCACAAGTAAGACAGCCCAAGTGCAGGGGCAAAGTAAAAAAAACAAGGAACATTTATTATATACATTGCTCGCATTTGACCTTTGCTGGATTCGGATAGTATTTCAATGGACTACACGGGTGGTATCTGTGGACTTGTTTATATCAACCCTCAAGTAATGTATAACAAACGTAAGCGAAGGTGCCTAGCTCGTTATTAGTCCCTTAAGCCCTAAAATTGAGATTTTACTTAAATCGAATTGTCCTGAAGCTAAAATACCAGAAGTTTTTCTCACGCAGACTGTCACCCTTCACAGGTTCCACATTTTCTGCTACTAGTGCTGCATCTACCACTGGACAGACGTTCGAATGCTTGCTTTTACGCCTGTTTTCCTCTGTTGTCAGAGAGTCCAGCTGTAGGGAGTTTGGAGGCTGAGGAAGCTTTTGGGGACCTGCAGCAGTGTCTCTTTTAATTGGAAATAAATGACAATTCAAACTAAACGGTGTATTTTCCGAATACCCAAGGCTGGAATAAAGAATGTCAGGAAAAAGTATAAACATTCCAAATTACGGTACTATTGCTGTGCATATTTTGGGCAGTTCAATACATATCATACAGGCAACTGGGGGCAATTCGGCCATTTTTGCTGCTACCATACAAACTAATTTCCAGTAATTGTGCATCTTCTAAGAAATATGCTTGCATAGGTGTATAAACTATATAATTAATTCACGAAGAAGCTACATTTATGTAAAACAACCCTGTTCCACGAGCACTTCAAAGATCATCCAGACGCAGGGCCTTTAAAACATCTGCGAACCAGCGCATGCAGAGTGGCAGCGCAGAGTCGGGGTCGCGAGCTAATTTGCCGACCACCCAAAGGCCCATGATATAAATGCCACTTCAAATGCCTTGAAAGCGGGATGTAATATCGTCCTAAATCATGAACATGCAAGGAACAGAATTCCAGCGTCTGAAACACTTCACCGACCCCTCGCAAGATTGCCTTGTGTCGTGTGGACGGACGGGGAGGTTCATCGGCGGAATCGCCTCCGCCGATAGCTTTCGGGATTTGTAACCCCATTTTAAAGGTAAAAGGGACAAGCAGGCTTATAAAATGTACGGAAGCACGTCAATATCGGCCTAACTCAACGTCTTGTACACCGGGTAAACGAGGTCCAGCTCCTCGAAGAGCTTGCGGCACACAACGCCAAACCAGGAAACCGGTGCTGGGAAGCGAGCCGATGCGAGATCGCGGAGCGGAGTCCTCCGCCTGACGTCACGGTACACCTCACCCAATCAGGGCGCGGCGACCGCAGCGACGCTTGTGTTCGCTCTCGGGGCTAATAGGGAGTACTTCAATGCTAATATTCGATTAAAGCTGCGGCTTGTTAAGCGAGCGAGTCGCTGTGACAACAGCACGGGCGCGGCCCGGCGGGCCTCAACACCGTCTCTGGGCCTGACCGGCCCAGTTTCATGTCTCGCTACGATGTTTGAAGGTTCATGGTGGTCACTTGTAACGATTTTAGGCTAGTACCAGCTAGTACACGCGGAAACTGGCACGTAAACAATCATTCTATGCCGCAACCTTACCTCCAAAGATGCACGCGCTCGCACCGCCGAACCCAATAAAAATATCGGACTTAAGCCAGCTTAACTAAAAGTGTACGTTAAAGAACTGTTTTATAGAAGTCTTCGCTAACTATACATTACAAAAATTACAAAAACATATGTCGTACGCGCATAATTTCGCGCTACTACAGCGGTAAACAGCATCGTAGACGCACAGCACCGGCAGTGGCTCGTCCCCTACTTAGCGGCGGTGGCGCCGCTAGCGGCAGCTCCGGTCCCAATAGCAAACTTTGGCCGGAGTTTCGTGACGAGAAGTCGGTTAAAGGACTCTGATATAACTAATGCTGACAATACGCAATAGTTGTGAGGGAGAACACTAAGCGCAATGTATACATGAGAACGAATTGGAATTTTAACATGGTTACACATACATGAAGCAGGCGACTAAGAATGGTAATGCTAGTGATGACAATGTTCAATTCATAATAGGCGAGAGGTTCCGTGTCACGCAGCAGTTTCTCTCGTTCCTTATGGTATCTTAAGGCCCATACGCACATTTGCGTTTGAGCGCGGTGACGTCTGTAGCGACAAGCGAACGCGTCGCGTTGCGAAGAGCAGCTTGAGCCAAGCTTGTACAAACATAATTTAGGACGAAACCCCGAGACTGGGGAAAAAAGACGAAGGACAACACAAAAGAGAAAGTATTTTTGAGACTTTGTGTGTTGCTTTGTCATTTGTCTGCCAGTCTCGGGGTTTTGTCTTAAATTATGTTAAACCTTCTCCAGCTCGTGTGCCCCCTGACTTTTTGTTCCTCGTACACAGAGTTGCGTTGCCACGCATTCGAGCTCGCGATCGTAGCTAGCAGCTCACCAATATTTACGGCAACATGGCAGGGTCCCGGCGACAACGTCGAAGAGGTCGATCTCGGGCCAATTCCCCTGACTTCCCCGACATTCTGTCCGGCTCGAACCACCGCAACCTTTGAAAAACTTGCTCGCGCATTCCCCACCACTCCCCAAAACGGAAAGGCAGGTCCCGCGAACGAAGTACCGGATACGCATCGTCGAGCGGCGCGAGCGGACACGTGAACCTCCTCTCCTTTCTCGGCTTCTGTTTGGTCGAACGCACCGCAACGCTTGGGAAAGTTGAGCGAGTCTCTACTCCTTCCGTCGCGCACCGATCGTTGCGGGACGGCGCACGCCACCCACCTAACCCGCCCATGGATACATACACCCAGGTCACTGAGTACTACCGCATCTCACGCAGAACATAACCCCCTCCCCACAAATCCCTCACCCGACAAGACGCGACAGACTGGAGGAAACTCCAAACCCTCTCCTTTCCTAACCTCCTCCACCTCCACCGCTTTTTTCCCGACAGATACCGGTGCGAATGCCCGGGCTGTCACTCTTCCGAGCCCACCGTTTACCACTGCACCTGGGCCTGCCCCACTCCGGCCGGAGTGGGGATCCGACCTATTCCCAATCCATCCCAATCCTCTTGGGAGGCCGCTCTGCTCGCCTCACAGCCCGATCTGCAGCTCGCGCTGCTCGATCGGGCTAGGCGAGTGGCTCAGGCCTGTGGGGCCCTGGACTAGGGGACCCAACCACGAGGCTCAATGACGCACACCCCATCTAAATAAAGTTTGTCCAACCAACCAACGGCGCACGCCGTACCGTTAGCGACCGCTCCTGGCTGCAAGGAGTGCGTTCAAACGTGAATGAGCGTATAGCCAGCCGGCAACAGCGAGGCGGCGCCAGCGAGTGAGAACCACGGTTGTCTCGTTTAACTTCGGCAAGGTCAACGATAAGGCCCACATTGCGTGCGGACGGCTTCGATATGCGATACGTACACGAGCGCAACGCACATATATCGGAGCATGACGCAGCGAAAAGCCTGATACTTCTTCGCAGTATAAAGGAGCACTCCGGTGATACGTACGTTTCGTTGACCCACCAGGGCCGTAGCTTCCGCCGTACTGGCGTATTATGCGATCACGGCTTCTGTGGCCTACCTGGCCTACCCAGTATTTCTTGCTTCAGAAGCTATAGGCTAAGTGGGGCCACCAGAGTAATAGCTCACATTTGAACAATGCAGCCGCCCCTCTCAGGCATACCAACGTTTCTTGCTTCAGGATAGCGCCAAACCAAACAGCATTGCAGGTTTCCTATGGGCCTTCAGCTTGCGCATTTGGAGCGCGTCGCGGCGCCGTTTCTTTTTACGAGCACTTCTTTTGCGCCGCTAACAGCGGGTCTGCTGGAAACGGGCCACGGGCCGGGCTCCATTGGGAAGACCGAAGCCAGCCGCGGGTCGGTCGGGAGACTTCCGCGGACCGGGGTTTGGAGGCTCCTGATCTAAAGCGTACCGAAGCTCTTTCTGCGTTTCATAACTTGCCAGTGACTATTAGATCTGTTTTCTGCTTCAGCTGCAAGGAAATTCTGGAACGGACAATAACTCAAAAATATTTGAATGCCGTGCTCCGGAGAACAGCATGATGTAAGTTTTACAGCGGAGCTGTTAAAGGCTAGTTTCCCCAGGATCGTGTCCTGCAAAGAAATGAAGACACCGAACTCTGGACACCTACCGCCTTTGGGAGCGACGGCGGAAAGCCAAGTATCTGGTTGCCGCCGTCGGTCACAGATGGCGGCAGCCTTTTCTGGCTTGCTGACTTGCGCCCGGCCATCACTTTCCATTGTACAGCTTCGCTGGTCTTCCTTCTTCACCACAGTAGAAAGGCTGAAAGATTAAGATTAGGCTCAGTTGCGGGACTGCTCATAGACGCTGCAAGGTCAATCCGCGTACCTTGGACGCCGCATGCACGAACAGTACCCCCCCCCCTCACTCACCACGAGTCACGACTCGCCCGGCGTCGCTTCGACGCGCAGCCGGACGGCTGCTTTGGTAACTGAACCGGAATACGCTCGTTTCAACGTTACCAGACGCGTAAAAAAACCAACGGAAAAAAAACTCTTTTTGTAGTAACTTTTATTGGAGCTTGAGCACAAAATGAGGGGCGCGGGATGTTCTCCTAAAAATTTTTAGTTTCACAGGTTTTCAGCACAACTAATATTGGTTTTATACAACCATGCCTCAAGCGGTGATTTCTCAAAGAAGCACGTCCCGACCTTAGGTGCATTTTAACCTCGGTGGTATTCTTGCGGCGCGTCCGCTGGGGATATAGGGGTGGCGCACCTGTAACCTCTTCCACCGTATCTGTTTCGGCTCCGAAATGGCCGATTGAAGCCACGGTAGATGTCACGTGCAGTTCCTCGAGTGACCGCTGCGGGAGAAATGGCGGCGTTGTGGATCGCCATTGGGCGCTTCAGCTGTGCTCTTTGGAACGCACAAGTTATGAAACGAAATAGTGGAGTGGCGCTTCGAACGACGACTGGCGGATTAGCGAGTGGGGGTTCTCTCTCCGCGGGGAGTTCAAGAACTCGAGGTCACCTCAGTAACGTTGCTCCATAGTTTACTCGTGAAACGCAGGGGAAAAGAATCCACTGGTGCACCCAACGGCGAATGCGGGAAACCCTTTTGGAGGCTAGAACGGCGCACACTGGCGGTCAGCAAAGCCGTCAAGTATTAGTTTTGAATGTTCCAGACAGTAATGATTAACGATAAAAAACATGTTGGAGTTATAGCATAACGCTACCGTAATATCGTCACCGTTACCACCTCGAACCATGCCGGGAACGTACCGCATATAAAAAAAAAGAAAAAAACAACTTCCGTGTTAAAGAAAAAGCACAATATAAAAATCCATAAAATAGGTAATGGTGGGATCTCAAAATGATTGCAATCACGAATATATCCCGCCACAAAAAGGTACTATACTGGCCGCGAAATTTTTAAGAAATAAATTAATGTCGCACTCCGTGGCATTTTATCGAGGTTCCACGTAAGCCAATCAGTACGGAACCATTTTGTGAGTTTTGTTTTTAAACTCCAATCCGCGGACACTGACGCTATGTCACGCTCATTAGGGCTAAATAATTCGGCGTGCCCCGTAATTATTCTTACCGGATTTGGGGACTCAGGTGATCGATGCTCTATCTGTTCCACGCCGAGAGATTTATTCGCACACGGAGCGTCTCAAAGCGGCTCTAAAGTCGCTTTCAAAGCTTCGACTAATAAACCATCCAGACGCTCGGCCGAGAGGAATTCCAGGCAACTTCGCGAGGTTCATTCCTCGAGAATGGTTTATGGTTTCACGGACTGAAGAGGCAGCAGCGCAGGCATAGCTATAGCTTTGAATCCTTCCAGCGGTGCTTGGTTCGAAAAGGCGGAAGAATCTGCATGACAAGGCTCCCGTCTCATGGCGATACCGTAATTCACTCCGGGTTTAATTGAAGAAGACAACGACCCCCGATCGGTCCCTGGTCACGGCACGTTCTGCTATATCTCCATCTTGGCCAGCTGAAAGCGAGGTCGCAGTGCTGCGTAACGCTCGTCTTTGCGGGCAGTAATTGCATGCGCGAGCAAAAGCAATTTGCCGAGCAACGCGAGCTCTCGTGCGCACGTTCTTCGTAAAACTTTGCCCCAAAACTACAGGTACCAAAACGTTTGAGACACGGTTGGACAACTGTAAATACCAATAGTAGGGAGTATTCACTGGCAGCCATATTTGTGCGCGCGGCTGCTAAGCGCGTGCTGACAGCGAACTGCTCCAAGTTCTTTTACAACGTGCATTTCACACCATCAAGATTGCCGGTCTTAGCAGCCTATTAGTGTGAGCTCGTTCCGAGCATGCGCTCTAAACAGTGACCTCAAATATGGCGTCCAGTGAATACCCCCATAGGAATATAGTCTGAGCTGCAGATTATGGTTATTGCAAAAGAAAAAAAGAAGAAGTAGAAAATTGGATTAACAAAAAAAATAAGAGAGCTATCGAAACCAGAAAGGTAATACGAAATAACATCAAAACAAAAAGATGCTCAGTGACTAATGATTTTAGTGGTACATGTCCGAATCCGGGAAATGGTCTCATGGAGAACCCGGCTCGATTACTTTTTGTAGTATTTTCTAATAATTTGAATTCATTTTTTAGAAAGTGATCACGAGAATAATTTGATTAATTTTGGAAGCACTAAAATTGCCTGTAACCTTTACTAGCTCTCCTTATCCTTCCTTATGACACCCCTTGTTTTTACAAGTTTCCTACCAAGAAATCCTCGAAAAGCCGATGAGATGCTTACCGATTGGTCGATTAAGAAGTAGTAGTAGATGCCTAAACAGAATATTACGTGTTCCGATTTTGCAGCAAATGTATAATGTACGTTACCTAACGCTCAATTGCCTCCAGACTTGTGCCTATATGAAATAATCCACAGTTAATTTATTTCAAATACTTTTGGTAGTTTTTTGGTATTTTGCAAATACGTTTAGTCCAGAGTATTTGCTACTCTATCTTAATTACATTTCTCACTATCTTGTACTCAGTATCTCAAATATATTTTACCGCGTTTAAAAATATGGACAAAATTTCGCCGGAACAATCCACAGAACTAGGGATCGTCAGACACCGGGGCAAAGCTGAGGCGATTGCAAACTTGTAGCCAAGCTACCCAACACAGAAGAGGAAACAAGGCACGAGCAAAACGCATCTCCAGTCTGAAAAAAAAAGAAAAAAAGGGGAGGAGAAATGGAGGAAAAAGCGATGTTCCTCCCTGTCGCCAACGGAAGGGAGGAAGTCGCACCCGTTCCTCCATTTCACCGATTTAGATGCAGCGCCACCTGGTGGCGCTTGAAAAAGGGACGAAAATTCCTCCCCCATGTTCGCGGCGGCAGCGGCGGTCGAACCGCCGCTGCCGCCGCGAACATGTTCAATGGCGGTGACGGCAACTTGAGGGCTTGGTTACCGTCACCTAGAGCAATCCCACTACTGCCCATGCGCGGTGCTAGGAGAGAAAAAGCGGAGCTGCGGGGGCTAGCAAAGGTACACTAATTTAACAAAAAAAAAGCGAGGCGCGTAGCGCGGCGTGTGTCTCGCGAGAATCACGCCGTATGTGCCCGCTTCGAGATCGCGCTTGTTCATGGTGGATGAAACCTTGCAGCTGCGATAAGTACAGGTGGCGACTTATCACTGGCATGGCAAGTACGACCACTTTCGTCGCGTTACTTGCTACATGACAAGTAGACATAGTAACCCTGGAGCGAGGGAACAAAAAAAGGACGGACAGACACGAAACTATGTCTATCTATCCTTAACCAGCTCGCCTGCCTATTTGCTTTTACTTTAATAACAAGTAGGGCGCACAAGAAATAAATCGTCGTAATCTTGGATTTTTTCTTTTTTTGCGTGATCACGTAGTTGCTAAGATCGCTGCTCTACTTGAGTCGACCCGTCTCTACGTTCCTAACCCCGTCACCTCCGCGAGAAACATATACTCTTGAAATAAAGCGTACGTACCATGCAGCGAAAGGTAATCCGTGTGGCGTTTATTTCAGTTCTGTGTAAAACAGAACAGCATATCCAGTCGATAGGAACGAGCACTGCGTTGCGGCGAGCGACTGCGTCCGACACACGTCGTAGTCCGTCAACATCGGGACCATGACCGGCTTGCAGAACCACGCGTTTTTTTTTCTTCAAAAATTATAGTTTCGCAGAAGAAATGACACTGGAATGACGACTCAGGAACGATAGCAACGGATCCGGGAAACAAGGTGAACCATTCATTGGGGAAGAGTCCACTTGGAAGAAAGGGTAATACAGACATTCCATTCTGGTTGCGGGCCAAAGTGGGGGAGGGAGGCCGCATCCGCAGTCTTGAAGGAACGGATGATTCCCCACAGCGGACGGTTCGCCGCCGCTTTTTTAGTTTGTGCGGCATCTCCTGATACTGTGTGCTACATATCAAATAACGCACTCGCAAAAAAAAAAAGTAAAAAAACTTGAAACATTTTTTGCTTTATGCGGCCGATTTAGTTTAGTATTGCGTGGTTCCTCTCGTGTCGCGAAATGAGCGGGCTGTAGTACACGACCAAGCCAACCCAGCGTCAGCAACGTGGACCTCAAGTCTACTCGTTGCAAACGTACTCGACATACTTTAAAAGAAGCAAGGATGAACATAAACTTACTCGATAATAAATTAACATTCTATTTAGGTAGCGGCATGAATAAAGATTACTAACAATTGCTGTACAAGCTTTTATTTTAGCTTTAGTAGTCGAAATAGTTGCATTGCGTTAGCTCTCGTAACGCTATATTCTGCACCGGGCTGCAAACATTCTCTAAAACATGAAAACGCGGCTCCACTACAGTATATATAGCGGAGGCCATACCCATAACTGATTGCTTAAATAGTTGCGGAAGTGACTAGCACCATCTACTAAAACTCTCAACACGGCCTTTTTACCTTTCTGACTTGGGCAACGTGATGTTTTCAAGCAGTTGCATTATATCACCAAGTACAGTTTCATTTTAGTTGTCTGCTGCGATACCAAAGTCATGGTTCGTGGGTCCTTATCGCTCCCGGCACCTACTTTTTACAGGAAAAACGCTGCAGGTTAGAAAATTAAAACAATATTAAATTTCTCTAATACGGGTGACAAAGCATGACCCAAGATATGTTCTCTGCTGTTGCAACGAGTCTTGTTAAAACCAGTAATATTGTTTGTTCGAAAAATTTATTGAAATACTTGTGCAACAATTAAAATTAATTATTACCCCACCAAAACTGAAAATAGATTACACTGGCACTGAACACTCCAATCAAGCAATAGCTTGGTTGCAAATTTCAGCACCAGTGTACTGCATTTCAACACTGCATTGCCAACATGATTCTTCGAACTTATTAAAAAGATAATTATTAAATTTTATTAATTAGCCTAATGATCTACATTTGCTTTGATCAGGGTGTTGAATTAAGAGATGGGGGCTATTCCAAGAGACAATTCAAATAATGTATCAAGTACGAGTAATATTTGCTCCGTCTCTCCGTGTTTATGCGACAAATGATGGCAGTCACCGGCCAAGTCGGATTCAAAAATAAGACTGCCATATATAGAGAGAGTGCGAACTTAGCGTACGTGGAGAGGGGTGGGGGTTCGGTGTCGCTGCGTTGTTGCTGTTGTGGGGTGTTCTGTTTGTGTTTCGTGTATTCTGTGTGTTCAGTGATGTATGTGTATTTACCATGTAGCGTTCAAAAGTCGGGGGACATTGAAAAACAAATTAGCGCTTCACCAACATTTTTTTTCTGTTTTGAGCGCCATCTGGTGGAAGCTATATGAATTACACGAGGGAGAAAGTTTCCTCCGTTGGGCGAAAAAAGGTGGCAACATTCCTCCCTTTGTAGGGGAGCAACTTTTCCTCCTTAAGCAAAAATAGGTGGCAACCTTCCTCCTTCTTAGGGGAGGAACGTTTCCTCCCTTTGGGGAGCAACGTTCCTCCCTCTCTAAAGGAACATAGGTGAAACGGGTGTTCCTCCTCTAAGGGAGGAAGTACTACTCCTTTTTTCTAGAGTGCAAATGCCAACAGAAGACGCCCCAAGCATGTCCGCCTCTATCTGCCCTCTTGTCCTCATTTCTTTTCTTTTTTTTTTTTCTTTTGAATTTGTCTTTGAATGACACGTGCACGCTTGGAGCTAGCAAAGTACTGGTGACGTCATCCGGATTTTACACTCAAACCTTACCTTTTGTCTGGAGCTAGAGTGCACGTTCCGTCAGCGGAGGACTGTGACATTAACGCTATGTACGGTCAACAATGAACCATTTTCGGAAATCGCAGTTTCAGGGAGTCCCACCGTATGAAAATGAGCGAACACGTTTTCATGCGAACACAGGCACTCCCTCGGCCAATGAAGCTAGATCCTGCTGGCTTTATTGAGCTGCAGTGACTACATGTCAAGTCCCCTGAATCGCGGCGGGGCATACTACGAACTAATTGCGGAATGCGTCATGAGCCCAGCCTGCCGTCAATCTAAAGCACGGCAGATGCCATGCCAGTCCCGTTTGTTCCTAAACTATTTCGGCACGCACTATGTTGCATATCCCGAATTATTTGCAAAGTAAACTTTAATTTCAGCAGCTAAGGCTCTTCTGAAAGGTCATAAAGTCACAGCAAAATCTGATTCTCAGGGAAGCCATCACAAGTAGAGCACCGCCTTCTGACTTTTTATTCTTATTATCAGCTTGCAAAACTGATTTTGCATGCTGGTAATCATTCAATTACTTTTTCAAGGTATTTGTACTCTACTCAAGATAGTTCGCACTAAAAGTAACTTGAGTGCTACTCAAAATACATTTTCAAATGGGTATTTAGTATCTTATCTTAAATACTTTTGTTGAGTATTTGGCACAACACTGATTTCCGTTCAAATGTAGCACTCGAAAAGTTCGAACCAGACGCCAAAGTTTCAACACGAACCGATATCTTATGCAAAAGTTAGAAGTGATTTTCTGAAACTTTCAATGGGAAAATGGTGCCCATTTTCGTCCGTTTTCAGTTTCTGGTGGAGCTCCACGTATTTGAGAGCTCCGTGGGCAGCCATTTTCCCATCGAAATTTTCAGAACATCAGTTACTACTTTTGAATAAGATAACGGTTAGTGCTCAAGCTTTGTCATCTGGTTTGGGCCTCTAGCGCTACAGTTTTTGTGGCAAATGAGCGTTCGGCGACGCGTAGTTTATTTTTTCGGTGACAAAAACTGTGTACATTTTGGGGGAGGGGGGGGGGGGGAACACCCAGTATATAGTTAGGTGTTAGGTTGTTCTAATCCGATAATAGAACGTAACCGTCTGTAGCAGCGATATGGCACCTGAATTCCCGTTGGCCAAAAGCACAGCAACGCAGGTGCTTCGTCACGGCAGCCGGCTGGGCGCTCAAGGTCAAAGCGGACGCGCCTCAGAAATAAAACACAAAGAAAAGCACAGCAACGCAGATGCCTCGTCACGGAGCCGGCGGAGATCGCCGCGCCTGCGCAGTGGGGAGCGTGATGTCACCGCCGGAGCGCCGCGTGAAAAAGGAACACGTGGCGCGCTCCTTGTAGGAATGCACTGCGTGTAGGAATGCTTTCGCATTCCTACACGTAATCAGTCTTAAAGGGCCCCTGAAAGAAAAAAAAGTTATTCCAGAACAGTTTGATTGGGACACGCGTGCCAAAAAATAAATTTTACGCGCAAAAAAAAATTTTTTAGAGCAATATATATTGGCTGCGCCAGACGCAATTTAGTCGGTAGTCACCTCCTTTCCACTTTTGCTCTCTCTCGGCATTTCGGGCGCGTGGAGGAGAGGTACTCCCCGCTTCTTCGTAGTGGATCGACTTGGCTGCTTGGCTGGCTTGGCTGCGCCCCGTACGAGAGCCATTGCTACTTCCTATGCCTGCCGGTCGCACATCATACCGCGTTGTACAGCCGATTCACACGACGGACCGCATCGCGATTTTCGTCCGCAGACCGTGTAGCAAGTGACCGGCACGTCACCGATTCCTGCAATCCGCGCCTCGTCCGCGGACGCGCGGATTGATAAAGTCAAGCGCCTTTTCACTCGCGGATTTTTGGCGGGAGATTGACTTGAAAAGCGTTTAGTCTGGCAACGGTACATTGTTTTCTTGTTTTTGTTTCTGGGCGAAAAAAACAAAAGTGGCGCATTGTTCTGTTTTCTGCGCTCGCTGGTTCATCTTGTCGGGCGTTTCTTCGTTCCACGTATGAAAGGAACTGCACAAACTTTGTCTGCCTGACGCGACGCAGGTTCCTGTACTCCTCCGGGTCCGCGTCAAGAAGCTTCCGTCAAAACTCGTCTAGCACGCAGCGATGATTTTTGCACGTCCAATCAGGATTTCACCGAGCAAGACCTCTCTTGTGGCTGTGGTGAACTTGAGTGTTGTGCACGAGCGCGGAGTGCGTGAAGGCATCTCCAAACGCCCCTTCGCGAGCCCAGAACTTCGTCGCTTCTACGCGGAGCCCTTCTCGAGCAGGACCATGCCTGTGTCACTCTCATGCTTTGGGTTAGTAAAGCTAGTGGCGCTTCGCGCGAAGCCTATCACGGTGTTTTGTCTCGATCTGTACGTAACAGCGGCGTACGATTTATTATCGCGGTAGCAAACGTCGATTTCTCTCTTGGACAACGGTGCCACAGTGCGATGTTGGAGTTTCGCGGCACTGTGGGGTGGCGAACAGGTTCGGTCCGTCCTCGCTGGCGTCTGCTCGTCGTGTCCCTCGTGTGGATGCGCTTGGGAGACGGACGATCCGCGGACATGTCGTCACGTGACCAATCTGTCCGCGGATCAGTCCGTCATGTGAATCGGCCATGACTAACTAACACAAGCAACAAGCCCTCTTCAGGAGGTCTTCATATATAACCGCGATAAAACAACAAAACCACCTGAGGATGCGAGACGCGTTGCAAGACGGCGACCATGACAGAAAAACAAAATGGCGAAGCTTTTGTTTGTTGTTATATTTGTTTGTTGTTTCATTCGAACGGAAGTAACGATTTTGTAAAACGTTTGTGAACAATTCCGACGTTCATTCGATGGATTGTTTCTTAAACCAAAAAATATGTAATTCAAAAGGCGAATTCAAGAGATCACGAAGATTTTATAACCAACATCAAAGCTGTCACTCATTCTATTGGCCAATGAGAAGCTGATTTGAATGGCCATCGTTACCAATGAGAAGCCGAGCTGAATGACCTGGAATTTGCGCGCAAAATTTCAACTAAATCTCTCGCCGTCAATATTGCTCTAAACATTTTTTTTCTTCGCGTAACATTCATTTTTTGACACGCGTGTCCCAACCAGACTGTTTTAAAAAAAAAACATTTATTTTTTCTTTTCAGGGGCTCTTTAAGTGCCTCTGCCGAATTTTTATAATGCGATCTATTTGGGGAGTTTAAGCAAATTAAGATTACTAAACAAGCAAAACATTTTCGCGCCGTGACGTATTATTATGAGAAATTAATTCATTGGAGGGTTGGAGCGAAGGAAATATCTAATGGGCTGTGGATTACCTGATTATGTAACTTGAACTTGCAAAACCAAACAAATAATATTTATAAAGCTAACTTTTTTTGCTCAAGATTGTTGGTAATGTATACTCCAATTTTTGTTCTGTTCGCGAGATTTTTTTTCCACTCCTGGCTAAATTTACGTTTAAGATCCCAAGGAAAAGGTATTTGAAGATGATTAAATACGTCTCCTTTGTATTCGGTATTTTTATTTAAATAAGTGTGACGACACGAATTGTATTTGTAACTAAATATATATATTTTAACGAAGTATAGCCTGCATTTGTATTTCGGTATATTTCTGCGAGTATTTCGGCCATTGCTATCACGAATACTGGTGCCGAGTGACCCGTGGAGTCGTTTTGGCCACTTCAACATCCGTGCGTGAGTGGGAATATTTTTCAGATGACCAGTCTTTCACGGTGACGAAGCCGGCAGGGTAAAACCTTTTGTTCTGCAGCTAAAGAAATGTTAAGTCTTATCAAGCAGCTCTCATGGGAAGTGTCTACTCAAAGACTCGAGCAGAAATATCTCAAGTATATATTAATAGTAAGGTGGCGTTGCAGGTGAGTTGGTTCATGACTCGTCGTCTTGCCTCCGTGCGGTGGCTCTTGAGAAGTATCGTCATTTGATGCGTGGCAGCTTCAGTCTAACAAGTGCAGTGACTTGTGACCGCGGGCTTCCCTAGTATACGGTCTTGCTCTATGTTGTAGAGAACTTTCTAAAGAAGCTCAAGGGTGGGTCTAATCCCGAGAAGAATAACTCAGGTGTACCAGGCCGCAAGTTGTTCCGTACATGCACAGGGTCTCTCACTACTTGAAAAATTGTAGCCGAACGGTAAACGATGTTCTGACCGTGTTGTCGGCTCCCTGCCAGTTGGGACAGTGTGGCCAGCGCCTTGACAAAAATAGTCAAAATAAAGGTAGCTGTTGCGATAAATCATCGGAACAAATACGTGGAATGCGCAGTCCCACTACATGTCGTGTGGAAAAGTGTATATCGGCCAGACCGGGCGACTTATCAATGAAGGAAACGAGCGAGAATGATTTGTCGTTAAAATTAACATCAGGGAGGGCCTTTACACGTGGAGGAATGGCGCCGACGTCCTCACTTTAATAACATTCAACTCATCAGAAGGGGGAATGATAAAACAGCAAGCGAATTGCTCGAGGCTTTCGAAATAATCATAGCAAGTATATACAGATAGCCGCGTCAGCCAGACGTCTGTTTATCTGCACTCAAAAGAAATCGAGTTGATTAGTTTTCAGTGGCTGTGAGTTAATGGGCTACTCCTTCGTCTTTTGGTTTGTCATTCCCGCGTGTTGCCTTCGGGCTTTTACCTTGTTGTTCATACGTGTTTTGCTCCTTTGTTTTTATGGTAATTGCTGTGGCTGTTTTTTTTTTGTATTTCTTGAAAAACTTTAAGCTGTCAGTCAGCGCTCGTCCCGTCCACTACTTCTACTCGACTTTCTGTTTGTTGCTTTTTTTGCGCTGTTTCTCGGTATATTTAATAATAATAATAATAATAATAATAATAATAATAATAATAATAATAATAATAATAATAATAATAATAATAGTAATAACTTTATTCGCCATATACTATATACATATACACATGGTAGGGGCTGGGAAAAAATATGGCAAATTTCTAGGCAATTCTTTTGCATACGTGATACCTTGTGGCATCGCAATCGTTTAACGATGCACTGAATTTCTAGACGCCGGACGCCTACGTTCATGGCGTTTTTCATTAGATACTTTAACGCGCACCATGTGTACACTCGATATTTGTTCCTAGAAATTAGAATGAAGCGATATTACCGCAAAATCGGACTGATAAACCTGGCGATCTTCCAGAGTCTTCCACACTCTCGAGTTCCTCTCCCTCCGTGCGCACATGTGGTCGAGCCCCTAATCGCCTACCGCTCTGGTCACGATCAGCGTCGAGCGCCTCACTCTTCCTCTCCCACCCGTCAACCAATCAGTGTCGAGCCTCGCGGCCACGCTTTTATCCAGGCTTCACTTTTAATTAGGCTTCACGAAATACCGAGCACCGAGCCAAAACACGTTTCACGTTACAAGCTGTCAGAGCAACTTAACGAGTCCCCAGCCCCCTGCAGGTACGCGGCGGTACAGAAAAATGAACTAGCGTTTTTATATGAAGGTTTCTCGACAAAAGCACGACAAAACAAAGGACACACCAAGAAAGAGTAAAGAAATAAAAAACAAAAATCTACGAGAGAGTGGACAATATAGCTTCTCATTTGCATACGACAGTTAAAAATGCTCCCAATAAATTTAGAGACTAACGTAATTCCACCTTGAGAGAACCCTAGTAATAAAAAGCAACAAACGTTTATTTTAAAGATAACTTTCGCGAAGCTCAGGTAGGCTAGAAGTTACTATATCAATATTTAAATTTTTCAAAGTGTATAGTAGTGTTCGTAAAGTCATTTTAATCATATGAAGGCCGTAATTTGTGCGATATGTTTCAAGTACAATTCAGAAGTCTAATGAGCGAGTAAAATGTGTTCTTTTTTTTTCTTCTTAGCTTAAATGTTCTTTTTAATGGGCGCGTCAGTATATTATTTAATACTGCTTGTAATTTTTTATATCTTTTTTTTTGCGGCGAGGTTTTGCAATGAATTTTGTGTGTTTCGTGTACATCGTGACTCGCTAAATGTGAGCGAGGAGATTTCTCCCCTAAATCTAGCGGGGAATCACTGTGTCGTAACAGTGTGGCATCGCAGTGCCAATGAAACGTTGCATGACGTCAAGACTTCCCGCTAAATTTAAGCGGGAAAACATTTTCGCTATATATATGTATATAGCGGGGAAAAGTTCTCCGCTAAAATTAAAGGGAAACTGCCTTCGCTAAATTTAGCGGGTTTAATCCGCTAAATTTAGAGAAAATTTCGTGTCACCTGGTATCGAGGTGCCATGTGAGGTCACAGTGTCACGTGATGTCTTGGCGTAACGTGGCGTCACAGTCTCACATGAACACCGTGCGCTACTAACGATGACGTCACGTGGGCGCTCCTTGTCTTTCTAGCTACTCTTGAACCGGGTATCTTTCTTTGTAATGTGTATGTTTGGTGCGTTTGCACTCCGGGTCGGGAGAGGTGAAGAGAGAGAGAAAGAGGGAGAAAGTTTGAACAGGGGCGGCCTCAGTGCGAGCACTGGGTCAGATACCTATAATTAAGAGCAATTAAATTAATTGTGGCGGACTTGGAAGACGCCGTAAATTGAGCGAGCCGTGACAGGAATTCGCATGGGCAAATTAAAAGGCCAGCATTCTTCTTCAGGCAACCGCACTTGCCCACATCTGCCCCACTAAAGAGGCAAGCTGCCGGAAAGAGCAAAAATACTATCTGAAAATGGCACAAAAAAAAACAAAACTTCGAAAGCACGCGAAAGAAAACGCGTAAACGTATCAGCGGCATCACTGGACAGCTAGCGCCATCTAGCGAAGACTATGCGGAACCAGAGGCGTTTAATGGAGTTCGCGTTCTACCTTTTGCAAAACTAATGTGAGTCTTATCGCGACTCAGCCTTTAAAATCTTCTATAATGTGACACTGTACAAAACAAAACAAAAAAATAAACAAAATCATGCGCGCCAGAAAAAAAAGATGACGCGGGTACAGGTCTAATGTTTATATATACTCTAAAAGGACCTGAAACTCATTCCTCGTTAGTATAGTGGTCAGTATCCCCGCCTGTCACGCGGGAGACCGGGGTTCGATTCCCCGACGGGGAGAACTTTTTTTTTTTTTATGTATGAAATTTATGTAAGAGCGTTCTCTCCCAAGTATCTGGACATATTTTAGGCTACACCTAACTATTGTCCACTTCTAGACATTGAAAGAATAGTCTCTGGTGCTATATCTTCGCGTTACGTGTTTTCCTCCCGACACTGAGACGGCGTGGAACCATTCTTTCCAAATCTTCCTTATTCCAGGCTTTGTACAGAGGCACAACTGTTTGCCTCGTAAATCTACTCAGCGTCAGATGACCAGTGAGCTACGCCCCGGCCTTATTTGATAAAATAAATAAATAGACATTAACAACGCACGCGGCACGAGCAACGCTCTGGCGTTCTTACATCGGCTGGTCCATCACCACAATGAAAGGTGAAATTTCTGTTGGTACAAAATAAATCCTGTCTTATGAGAAAGCGAAAGCCTCTCTTGGAGATGTTTATAATCTGAAATTTTGTCTCCCTGTACAAAATACTACCCTAGACTTGTCGAATTCATTGCATTGTTCTCCTGTGCTTTCTCGAGTGACATGATGGACAAATTACTTTTTTTTAAATATTTATTTCGAAATTTTAGACCAAAGTTTGAAAGAGGTATTATAAATATATATTGTAATTATGGTCCCACGAATGTGCATGAAAGTAAACAAAATGTGAGTGGCGGCTGTAGTGCCAAATATTTCACTTGTACTTCTTTATGCTTTTTGTCTTAGCGAATTAGACAGCATTTTTCTCGGCAACATAGGACACAGAAAGGTGGATATTGTGTTCATGTAAATAAACGCCAGAAACCAACAGCCCACTCGAAACGCCGAAGGCGCGATGCGATGGTGTAGCTTTGTTCGACGCCTAATAAACCCATAACAGAACACTCTAACATGAGGCGCGGCGCGCAACGGGTCGAGGGTGGATGTTAAGCAGCTGCTGATCATGATTACCAGAATGGCGGCAGACCAACGATAGACTTATTCGAGAGAAGGAGGAAAAACGTAGGAAGGAAAGGATGAAGCCACAAGACATATGCAACACGAGGGCAGTGGCGTCACAGAGTCAGCGGCACCCCGAGCAGTGGCCCGCCGCGACAACCCCTCCCCCCCCCCCATGCTCCCGTGGCCCGCAGCGACAACACCCCCCCCCCCCCCTCCCCCTTTTTTTACTGCTCAGCTGCACCCGGGGCGGTCCGCCCCCCTTGTGACGTGAGGGCACGAGGGTTGGCTTCAGGATTAAGCGGTGTATCGTCAATCACGCGAGCCACGCGAGCTCGGCCTCTTTTTCACTCACTCCCTTACGTAGAGATGGCGACACCTACCACACTATACCTCTTCCCTTCTCTCTTATACTTTTCTCCTTTCACTCTTTTTCCAGGTGGTAGTTTAAAAGCTCTCTCCTAGATGCCGCCACCATCCTGTACCTTCGCTTCTGCGACCCGTGCATCTGAAAAACGCCAGAACGCTGTTCGGCCCAGCTACCGTCCTTGCTAATATAAATTTTGACGAAAACAATGCAGACGTTTGCAATTCCTCTCACAGTGTGGACATCATCAATGCGTACATTGCGTAAGTGGTGCAAAGAGGACCCAAAAAAAGCTTCAGAATTGGGACTGAAAAATTCGGAGTCTACAAAGTAGCAACTATGTAAACCGGTGTTCGTGTGACTATGTGAATGTGTGAAACATATTCACATGCTCACACGTGGTGTCAAGCACAATCGAGTATGGGGGTTCGGTAGCCTGCCTACCCCTCGCCCGAATAGTCCAAGGCCAACGTAGAGGAAGGAAAGGGGGGGGGGGCATAGATTTTGAGACAAAAGAAGAGAAACTGTGAATGGTGTTTCAGTTTCACGTTGAAAAGCAGCCGAGTGTTTTAGCGACAACCCAAAGATTTTGGACGTCGTGCTCTGTGCTTTACGTAAAGTTGCGGTTCTGCCAGTGGCGGATACAAGGTTGGGGGGGGGGGGGGGGGGCGACGGAGGCGGCCCCCCTTCTTCCCCCAAAACAGAGTTGACCCCCCTCTTTCCCCCTTCTCGGAGGGCAATTTGACATGGGTGGACCCCCCTTGCACACGAAAGCATGGGAAATAATATCCTTCAAAATCACCCCCCCCCCCCCAAAACGGTGTTCTGGATCCGCGCCTGGGTTCTGCCGGTGACATCTTTAGCTATGATTCGTTTATAAGAATCCTTTGGGCCAACACTCTGAAAACAAGGTTTAAAAGGCCGACAACCCTCTGACTAACCTTTTTTTTTTTTAATAGAGCAATAGGGCAGCACGTTTTTGTTTCCCTGTCGCTCATTTCACTCAAAAATAAATCAAGCTCGACGTGTCTAAAAAAAATATTTTGATACGAACATTTCTGCTTTCCTGGCGATTTTTGCAGGTGCATTATAACAACATACTTCTATTTGTGTGATATTTTCTGACGGTTCAAATCCCGAGCTTTATCCTCGGCAGTTTCTACTACTGAGCGAAATATCGTGCAGCCGAAATTCACCACTGAGCAGAGAGCGCGGGCTTGTAGCCTGGAAGTTGATTAACACCAGGAAGAGCCGAGAAGCACAAATGCACAGCCAATTGCTGGGCAATTCTGTTGCTCGTGAAACATGTGGCGTCTACGCTCTCAGCGTTCTTCGTCGGTTATTTTAGCTGCTGGCTTAAGGTGTGGCATGTACACTCGATAGCCGTTCCTGGAGTGAAGATACCGGCGCTAGCCCGGGTTGTAAAATTCGGTAGAGACACTCAAAACCGCTTACGTGTTGTAGGAATGCGAAAACACTCCGCGCATTCCTACAAGCAGCACTCCACGTCTTTCTATCCCACACGGCCCTGCGGCGGTGACATCATGCTCCCCTACTGCGCAGGCGCGGCGAACCTTGCCGGCTTCACGACAGGTTTCCGTGACGAAGCATTCCGTTGCTGTGCTTTTCCTTGCGTTTGATTTCTGAAGCGCGTCCGCTTTGACCTTGAGCGCACCCGCAGGCTTCCGTGACGAGGCATCTGCGTTGCTGTGCTTTTCTTTTTTCTTTTTTTTTAATTTCCGATGCGCGTTTGTTTGGATTTCGAGCGGCCGCGCCGGCTTCCGTGACGAAGCATCTGATATGACGCGTCGCAACCAATTTAAGTGCCGCTTTTCGCGGTTACGGCCTTTTAGGTGTCGTTTTTCGCGGTTACAGACGCCGTCGGCTCCGCTCCATGGGACAGTTAATACTTTCGCGGTAAAAATTAAGACGAAACAAGCAACGATCTGAACCAGTGTATATGGCTGATTCACACATTTGCGTGAGTCCGAGCAAGTGCGACTGAGACGTTAATCCTTTTACAGATTGCTATGGCAACGGGGTTTTAAACCGCTTACAACCGCCATTGCAGCTACGCGGCGCCGTCGTAAGAGGTTTCAAAACCGGTTGCAGTCGCACTCTGTTGGTCTGAACGCAAGTGTGTGAATCACCCTCAGTGCGATACGGTAGCTCAACAAAGCAAAATGTACAGGAGCGAATGCCACTCATTGAACGCGCATCTCGCACAACAGTGAGCTCGTAGCTTCGGTTTCGTTCGTGATCGCAGCTTTTGTCGGACTGGAACGTCTCGTTCAATAAATAGAGACTGCCTCGAGATGGTTTCGCCGGCCCTTGAGCCAGACGCATCTGTTTATTCTTTCGTTAAGGCTGCGGTCCCGCGGCAGCCATCTTGAACAAGGCGTTAGTTCAACCAATAGATGGCGACACGCACCCGTGGGGTGGCCGAAACATTGGTTCACGGTGGGATGGCTCGAGCACCATCACGTTCCCTCGTGGCCTTGCTCGCGCCGCTGCCAGCTGTGCTCAGCTGGCTCAAGTAGCGTGGCCCAGCAAACGCATGTATGCGAAAATGTCAGGCTGGGTATAAATTGTTCTCTTATGTAGAGAGATGCGGTTCGGCGGTTGTCACGGGCTTTCGCAATAAATTTTACCAAGAAGGAATCAATTGTTGATTGACGTGTCAATATTCTATCGATGAAAACTTCTTCTGCAGGAATGCACGCTCAGTAGACTCAATCTTCCAAGACCCCAGGGGAAGCAGACGTCAAGTAAACTGCTTCGCGATTTACGGTACTTACCTCACCACTATAATGATTACTGAAAAGTGATGTCACAAAATATTGTGTTTCACGGGATTCGGAAGATGTTGTAAAGGTTGTTACATTATAGTTGCCAGAAAACAAACGCCGTTGCAATGTTTTCGGAAGTACCGACACACATAATGTTGTAAGTACAGCTTAGGAGGAGTATGATGAAAACCCTCCGAATAAATGGGAAGATGTTTATTTGCAATGAAGACGCTATGAATGAACGGTGTTGAGCGACGGCAAGTTAAGAGCGTTCGGGAATTTATAAGTTCACGTGATTGCTAACTATGGACATGCGGAGTTGCCGTGATGACCTGATATCGGACGACTCGTGGCAGACGAACAAGCAAGTTTCTTCTCAGCGAATGGTAAGCGTCCAGTGTCAAGCACAGAACGTGGCTACCGACGTTCTCGACGTTTCGAACACTTACCGCTTTCGACAAAAATGCTGGCACCTGGGCTAACTTTGTGCAAAGACTCGAAGTCTTCCTCGAGTCCAGCGCCATCATGAACAGTAACTGAAAACGATCCACTATTCAGTCGGTGGGTGGCGAAACGTATCCGCATCTGCGGAGTCATGGTCGATGCGTACTCTAAGTGGTTGGAAGTTTACACGATGCCTGCCACGACGTCCAAACGCGTCATTGACGTTCTACGCTCTCTTTTCCCTACTTTTGCCCTACCAAAAATACTTTTCTCTGATAACGCGCCAAATCTAGCTTCAAATAAAATAAACAAGTTTTTGAAAAAGAAAAAAGAACGGCATCAGGCATCACAAGAGTGCACCATACCATCCTGCAACTAACGGTCAAGCAGAACAGATAGTGTGCGAAACGAAGAAAGCCCTCTTGAAGCTTACGGAAGAAGCAGTTCAGTAAAGAATCGCCAGGTTCTTGTTCCAGCAGCACGCGACGGTCTCAGCTTACACGGTAAAAACACCGGCCGATGCAATGTTCGGCGGACGAAGAGCCAGAGCCCTCGATCTCATGATACTATGGTGTACGAACGAAGATTAAGAGATTCCCAGATCGGGAGTAATGCCTACTTATTCGGTCGGACAACTCGTCTACGTAAGGAATTTCAGCGGAAGTCGGGCCTTCCATGTAAAACTTGAGTAGAAAAGGCTCTATGTTGGTCGACCAGAAGGTGTCTTCCCTCTGAATACGATGGATATCAATGCCCTTGAGCGTAAATATTAACGAAATCACAAACTTTCTTTTTGTATTGTGTAACTGCCCTTGTATTTGGTAGTAGAAGCTATGGTATTGATTTGGACCTTTCACACCAGGCTCCTTTTTCTTATTTTTCGCCTCATACTCCTTTGCGGTTTCAGTAGCCTTCAAGAATCTTTTGGAACGGGGACTCTTTACGTCAATGAGACCATTTGTTCCAAGTAGTCAATCAGGGAATGCTGCTAGAAATCTGTCCCTCATATTAACGAATAAGCCGCACTTCTGTACAGTGCAGTTTTCCTGTTCCGCGTACAGTTGTAAAGCAGCATCCTCATTGATTCGACAATATTCTGTTGCCGGTGAAGAAAGGTCTTTGGGTACACGATACTTGAAACAAGTCTGGCACTGTACGTTGTGGTTCGATACCCACTAATGTCGTCGTCCTTATAGAGCTGCATCATTTAATCATTACCTAGTCACCTCCTATTGCTCTTCATCAACAATAAGTACAATAGGCTACCGCCATATTACAATACATGAATTAAAAAATTGAGTCGTTCACTCCTTCAATATGTTTAATATTTATATAATGTTATTACGTTACATTACTCTCGAGACGATCGACGTCCACCGTCGATCTTCAAATACTTATATAAGGGGGGGGGGCGATCGGTTGCCGAGTGCATGTTTATACTCCGTTTCACCTGATGTTGTACGGCAGCGAAGGCTAGAAGCGCGAGCTCATAGCGTTGACAGCTGCCTTTAGTGCACGAGAGCTTGTGCCGCCGAGATGTGCCGTATAGCAAGGAGCTCGCGCTTGTAGCCTTTCCTGCGGTACACCATAAGGTGAAATAAGGTATAGCGCACACCAGCTCGGAGCACGTGGAGCGAAAGCTCGCGCTGCAGAACCCACCCCGCCCCTGCCCGTTTCGATGTGGAAGAGCATCATACCGGCGTGCGGTCGTGTATCACTACTGCGTGGTGCACGTTAAAGTCCTCAGGTTTGCGGTTGTACCGCACTGGCTAAATTGCTCATCTACACCTGAGACACCAGACGCCCACTAAGGCAGACTAACTTCCGGCTGTATAAACATACACACAACAATTTGCAATTAGACGCACAATCACAAAGAACACAGCGTGCCGCCTCTTTTCTTTGGACCGTCTTTTTTTAACCAGCGCAAGCTCGCGCGTTCTCTCTTTTGAGACGGTCAGAACTAACGTTGATTAGAACAGTCGCACATAAAACCTCTCACTATGTGTAGGTGGTTAAAACTAAAAAGCTATTCGCGTCTCCAGCTCGCCGCTCGCCCTCCCGCGGCGGAAACGGGAAGCGCTCTAGTGAGGGTCCCCGATTCTCCTGCTCAGCGGGCACGGCGGAACTGCTCGCGATCATGGCTCGCGAAATGTCATTTCCGAATGCAAACTACACTCTTCACTGTCCCAACGTGGTGCTGCAGCCGGTATGGGATTGTACCTTATTAGAGAGTTTGAGTATTGCGCACATAGAAGCAAACGCAAGCGCTGTGCGTTTGCGTTAGGGTGGCTTGCTTTACGTTTCGCGCGCGCATCGTTGCCATGCTCCGATCCAAGACCGCAATTTCGGGTTCCGCGCATGCGCAGCGTGGAACATGCAAAGCTAACGCAAACACACGGCGCTTGCGTTCGCTTGTACACGCAATACTAAAACTCACTACTGTTTCACCGTTTTCCAACACCAACGAAACGTGCTGCAGTGAGCAGACGCGCAAGCAGGTAGGCGTTCCTTCGAACTGGAAAGGCTGAGGATGGCAAAACGACGGCAAACAAATACGAAAGGAAATGAATGTTAAAAAAAGAGTAATAATTAAAAAGATAATCCTTTTTTTTTCTGGGGGGGGGGGAATTTGGTTTGGAAGGATATTGGCGGCGATTTTGGAAGTTTTGCCGATCGTCAAAAGTCGCTACTTTAATAGCATTTTCATTAATCTAATTTTACATGAATTTCTCACATTAGCTAGGGTTTTGTCATTGATTTTAGACTTTATTTATTTTATAACTTGGTAATTAAAAATGCTGCAATTGGCACCAATGATGATAATTAGCACACTTTAGATTGTCATACTTGTTCGCGTGTTAGAAATTAGATCAGATAAGCAACTAATTATTTTAGAGCTTGAAAATGGAGTATTAAAATATCTCAATATAATATTTATATTATTATTAATACAAATCGCGGCAATGTATGCCCCCAATTAACGCTACGATCACAGAAATATGCCATTTAACCATTACCGTTTTTTCTGAAAGGTTTCATTCTGTCATTCTTGTTCTGGGAAAGATATTAAAGCAATTAATCTTCTAAATACCCCAAAAGCCATTGAAAGGCCCGCAGTTCATTGTTTCATATGACAATTATGTGAGCCAGAAAAGGTACCAAGAACGCACAAATATCCGCACAGAATTTTTCAACAACTACAGCATTACATGTTACCTCTAATCTGTATGAAAGACCCTGTCTTTAAAGGGACGAACGTTTCCGCGAACAACTTCTTTAACTAAATAATTAGGGTGTGAGACACATTTTGAGTTATGAAAGAATCTGAAATTAAGACCGATACCGAGAAATTAAATCCAAAATAAAGGTAAGTTTCGGTTTTGCTCCAGAAATAAGATGTGCGTACCGGCGTAACTATTACGCTAAATACCGTTTTTGTTTTCAGGGTAAAGAGGTGACCTGCGCTTATAACACCCTAGCTCCCTAGTATTACCAGAAATAATTTGTGTCGCTCAGTGAAGCCAGCAAACTAGACAGGCTCAGCAGCGGCACGCACCTCCGACCCTCACTAAACCGGCCATCTTGCAAAACGAGTGGCGCCACCTATAGTTAGTTGGAGTCGCGAATAATAATGGTGTATTATTCATATTTAGTTTCAGTTTCAGTCAGGGGAAAGGAGGTTCGCGGGAAGTAGGGCCAATAAATGAGCTGCGCTTAGAGTATCGGCACTCTCTTCCCCGACAGTGTTGTGGGCGCCGCCATTTTGGTGCTTGTGCAGAGCAGGCGCAACTGCCGATCGTCATGATTCAAAATTGCGACTTCCTCAGCATTAGATTCGGTGTTAGGAAGCTCATGTAATATTGCTTTGCTTTGTCGCAAACTGTTTAAAATGGAGGACGGAAAAGCGTTTCTTGTGACTTCAGATACAGCTTCAAATAACTGGCAACCATGATTTTAAGCCACAATATGGCCAAGTGTCGCTACTCTGAAGCGTAGCTTATTTAATGACACTATTCATGCCCTTGTTCAAGAAGCTTGTAATACCTGGAGGGGCCATGACGTGAGCCCCGTGGATTCCACAAGCCACTACCTTTTGACACCTGCCTCTTCCTCATTTTTCCCGCTAGTGCCAGTAAATTAGCTACGCTTCAGAGTAACGACACTTGGCCATATTGTGGCTTAAAATCATGGTTGCCAGTTATCTGAAGCTTTATCTAAAATCACAGGAAACGCTTTTCCGTCCTCCACGAATGTTTAAACCACCCGCGACAGAGCATAGCAATATTGTATCAGCTTCCTAGCATCGCATCTAATGCAGAGGAAGTCGCACTTTTGGATCATGACGATCGGCAGTTGTGTTTGCTCTGCACAAGACCCAAAATGGCGGCGCCCAAAACAATTTTGGGGAACGGAGTGCCGATGCTTTAAGCGCAGCTCTTTTAGTGACTCTAGGCATGAAGTGAACTCGGGTGTATTCTTTCCCTCTTCGTCTTTATCGTTTATTGATTTCAATTATATCGAATAATGAACAATTTATATCACGCTAAGCTTGTGTAATTATTTGTCTTAGATTTATTAACCTGACCAAGTACTTAAACCGTTCATTTATCGATAGTAAATCTTCAAATATATTTTCTAAATGTGAAGGTAAAACGACACGGAGATTGATGATGATACAGACGCCAACGCCGCCCTCGAAAATTTTTTGAACTTGGAAATCAACAGTTTTGTCTGCCATCCGCCAGGTAGCGCAACAAAACAACCAAACAGTTTTTAATTGTTTTTAAAATTAGCTAAGCTCTACAACTATCAAGAAACCTAAGCAAGATCATTGGGAAAATCTAATACATCGCAATGTATATCTATTCCATACAATAAATGTTATTAGATGCCAATAAATCTGTTTGATGTCCAAAAAAGATGTGCGTCAAAAACAGGTAAGTTTGAAGGGCTCCCGGAGCGTTATGACTTTGAAAATGAAAAAAGCCACCGTCCACCTCTTGGGCAACTATTGTAGTTCTAAGTGTCATAAAAGATTTTACCATACTTTAATTATTTACTCAGCGGCATTTGAATTACCATGACTCGAAGCACAAAAAAGTGCTACGTTTGATATAGAATATCTAAACAAAAAATATTTACACAACATTAAATTTTTTTCTGCATATTACCAATTATAAGCACTACATCTGTAGCTAATTTCATTGCCCTAGCGCTTGTCATTAAAAACATATTTGTGCTGAAAAATGTCAATTTTAGGGCAATATTTGGAGAGCTGTAAAAAACAAAGTAGTGCAAATACCAAAAAAGTATACCGTTACGTTCTGCTCCGACATCATCTTAACAAAACTGCTACATTGGAACCTTGTTATCTTTAATGAATCGTTCATAAAACATGAACCAGCGGAGCAAGTGAGGGTCCCCGCCATCATATTCGCAACGCTTCAAATGCGCATGAACAGTATAAACCAATACATACATAATATCAAATGAAAGAGGATTGCATTGCCTTTCGAATGACATCAATCCCACAAAACAGTGTTTAAAAGGAGATGAGTAATGACCTGCCAAAAAGTACCTAAACTGCCACATTCAGTGGGACCGTGGCCTTAATAATCAAATTTATCACACGATGGTTTAGAGACAGAGGGTAGATAAAGGCCGACCTGCAGGATGGTCTTCTGCCGGGCAGAAGACCGGTTCCTAGTATCCTTATCTCCAATCCCTCTTGCATACTTCTCTCCTGCTTTCTCCGCAGGAACGGAAACGAAGCTACCCTTCCCCGCAAGAAGGAGCAGGGTCTCCCTCTTTTTCGAATCGAAAGGAAGAATTGAGGGGTAGTTGCCTCCTTTCTGGCTGCTCGTCAGTCTTGTCTGCCACATGTCAGTAGGCAATTTGTCAAGTACAGTGATCACGACTGCTAACTTGGAGTCTTTAACGTGAATCACGGAGTAGCGAGCACACGACCGCACGCAGGTACGATGCTCATTCCTATCGGAACTGGCAGTGGCGGGGATTGAAGCAAAGGTCAGGATTCCTTGGAGCAGACAGCGGCTAGATGGACCACACATCCAGATAGCGCTCTGGAACACAGTGAAGAGTAGGAGAGCGAGATCTCGAGTATTAGACAGGGTAAGCACTTTCCGAAGATTGGACTTCGTGCATGTAGCCTCCGCTGTGCTCTGATGTGTATGGTATGCGAAAGTTGAGAGCGGCGTTGCAGTGACGGACTATAAACGCCATGCTTCATTTTCCTATCTCCAGGGATATTATCCAAGCCAAACATGTTTGTCGGTCGGGTATTCACCACAAGACGTCGTACCGCGGTCGAGATAAAGCGATGTCACCTGATTCATTTTTTCCTCAACATCTAACTCAAGACATTTTTGAAAGTTTGGTATGAACCAAAATAACATATATAGAAAGAAAAATAGCATATTTAGCTTGTGTCTATCTTAAACGGGCTGGCCTCGACGTGATCTCACGGCAGTTTATTGTAACTCTCTTGCTTGAAGAACACGCACATACACGAAAGAAAAAAAGAATTACGGCATGTAAAAAATATACATCAGTAAAAAGACGCTTCCTCTGCTCGCAGCGCAACGAGAACCGCACGGGCGAGCGATCACGTATTCGCGGGAATCAGAGCCCAGCAATTATGCCTCATTACGCTAATATTCGCACGAAAGAAAGACAAAAGCAAGAAACGTTACCGCCCCTTTCTCTTTGGCCCTCTAACTGGATTTTTTTCTTACCCGGCCCCCCCCCCCTTCCCCTCTTTCTCTTTTTTCTTTACTTCGGACTTGAACAGGAAAGACGGAGAAAAAAAAACAAAATAATGGCCGAGCGGAAGAACACTATAACAGCTCGCACGAAATGACCTGCGCCATTGTACGCAGCTGGAATCCCAATAACGACTCTAAAGTTTGAAAAAAGTATCATACAGCCAAGAAAAGCATCGAATGGAAAGAAGACATGCAACATGCCAATTCGACCCTAGAGTCGGGGAAGGGGGAGGGGGGGGGGGAGAGCAGACAGATACAAGAAGAAAAAAAAATGCCACGAAATGTGTACCGTGTTTTTCTGCCTGCAAGTCGAACCGTTGTACGAAGGTTCCTCGATAAGTTTTGCCTCCTAGGCAGTAACTTTTTTATTCAACGATGGAATAGACCGATCTCACCAAGCCTTCGGCGCATGCGCGAGGCAGCCATAACTTTAGTTCACAGGAGGCATTCGGCATTGCACGAGACTTTTCGTGCCCTGCACGCGCAGAGCTCCAGCGAGGTTGTCGCACGCGCAGAAAGACTAAAGTTCCCTCGATGCATTGCGGCCGCGGTGTAGTAGTCAGACTGGCTGGTGAGATCGGTCTATTGAAAGATATCACATTCGAATGAAAGTTTCGTATCACCTCTTTCCCAGGGGCACGCAACTTTTCAATATAGTCTCCACTGGCGGCGATGCGCTTCCGCTACCAGAGCACTACACTCCGCATGCCGTCGTAGATGGTTTGGGGCGGTTGTTGACGACACCACCGGCGCACTGCATCGGTAACCTCGTCGTCAGACGCGAAGCGTGTACCCATCCAAATGTTCTTTTGTCCTTGAAAACAGCCAAAAGTCTGACGGTGCGAAGCCTGGGCTGGAAGCTGAATGAGGGAAAACGTCTTAAAACTGCAGCTCGTCCAGCGCGGCGTTGGTCTCGTCGACAGCCGCCCTCAATCATCTACGACGGCATGCGGAGAGTAGTGCCCCGCTAGCGGAAGTATCGCCGCCGGTGGGGACTATACTGAAAGGTCGTGTGCTCATAAGGAAGGAGATTCAAGACTTTATTTTGAATGTGACATGTTTCAATTCTATCGCACAATAAAAAAGTTAGAGCCCAGGGGCAAAACTCATTGATATCTCCTCGTATAAGTCTGGTGAAGAAGGAAGACCAGCGAAGCAGCTGTACTATGGTGGGAATGAAGTAATGGCCGGCTGCCAGTCGGCAAGCCAGAGTGGAAAGGCTCGAAAGGTTGCGCCATCTATGAGCGACGGCGGCAAGCAAGCAACCGGCAAACACAACACTCTGGACGGCTACCGCCATCTATAAGCGACGGCGGCAACCAGAGGTTTGTGTCGACATTTCTTTGGGGGGACACGATCCTGGGGAAACTAGCCCTTAACAGCTCCGCCGCTTTAAAACGTTGGTACATAAGTTGCCCCAAGTAATAAGCATGTTACTTGTTAATATTATGGAAAAGTAATGAGTACGTAATTACTACGTTACCGAAAAAAGTAACGTGGTATTGGGAATATCGGGACTTGTAACGCGTCACCGCCAACACTACCTCCGCGAGAATTTTGCAGTCAAGGTCCATACTTGAAGGGGGAAAGAAAAGACATTTCAGTTGCACTGTTGTAGAAAACGCAGCCACAAAAATTTTGTAAAAAAAAAAACGCGATTTATACGTCGCTTCTTTGTTTTATTTACCATCCCTAAATGTAACAACAATGATGACTAGCCCAATGGTATATAATAGTACCTGCCTGCATTGCTCTTGCGTGTTCATCTAAGGGAAAGGAAGCTTTTCTATTTTTTTTTTCTTCGTCAAACGTAAATGCGGGTCATGGACAGGAAGCCTTAAATGCTAACAAGAGGGGTGAGGGAGATGGGGAGGGAGCCTTTTAACGCAACAAAAGTCATAGCTGTGTAGGAAAGGGCAAATAAAGTTGTATAAAAACAGGAAAGGAGGAGGAGGAGGAAGAGGGAGGGAGGGAGTGTGCACAAAAGGATTCGCCAGGGTGTGGCGAAACAGAAAAGCGGGCAACGGCAACGCAGCTTCCTGCGGCTCCGCATGACTACGCGCGGCCTTGGCCTTGGATCATCGAAACTGCCGACAGACCATTCTTTTATTTTTTTTCCTTTTTACACGCAGGAATAATCAAGGCGTGCCGTAGGCCCCTGGGAGTGCGTTTGATGGGCCTGTTGTCGTGTAATTTCGAGCGGCGTTTTCATGGCTACCTCTATCCCAGTCCCACGCCAGCCATATATGTCTCTTTTTTTTTTTAAATCTTTTATAGAAGAGTTGAAAATAAAGACTAAAATACATGTCGAATGGGAGTGAAGGTCGCCATTGGAATATTTCACTGGAACGACATTTTGCTCTAAGCATAAGAGCTTACTTAGTCGCTCTATAGTCCGCACTCGTGGGTCACATGTTAGCGCGACTTACTTTTCGTTATTCTTTTCAATTCAGAGCTTTCAGCCACTGCGAAACATGCACCGTTTATGTTACTCCACCAGGTAAATCTTTGGGGAAACTATTAGCACATCGAGGTGATGGTCAAGGGGCTAGACATGTCACATATGCGACCAAAACGCCCGCCGAGTCGCACGGCGGGTTAGAAATGTACTGCCGAATCGTAACTTGAAAGATACGCATGCCAACATTACCGCAATATCCACGTTCAGACCCGGTGCCAAATATGAAAATGACGGTAGATCTGTTCTGTATACAACTGTCATGTTGCAAAGTGTGTGTGTGTGTGTGTGTGTGTGTGTGTGTGTGTGTGTGTGTGTGTGTGTGTGTGTGTGTGTGTGTGTGTGTGTGTGTGTGTGTGTGTGTGTGTGTGTGTGTGTGTGTGTGTGTGTTTGTTTTCCCGCGCGCAGTACTTTAGAGTTTGTAACATTCATCGTGCCTTTCGCGAAATAACTGAGACTACACAATTCACATTGCAGACAAAATAAAGCCGTACCAAGGGTTCTCGTTTAGGTCTGAATGTTTGTCCGAGGTAACGGCGTCGTTGTGCTATACGGTTGGGTTCGCGGTAGGTAAGGCAGCAGTTTGTCACACTCGGCAACGCGGAACAGTCGCGAAGTGCGGGCCATTTTTCACAGTGACGGCACGAACTGCTTTATCGCCCAACTCGAGCGCCGGCACTTCCTGCTAGCCCGTGGACCGCTCCTTGCGTCCCATCTCCCACGAAACCCGTACGCCGGAGCTATCCACTCGACAGACGATTTGGCTTGGAAATAACACTGGCGCTCTGGTATTTTTTTTTATTTGAATTATTGGCAGATGGAGAGGATAGTTCCAGCACGAATGTGCATATATACACTCGCAGATTCTCCTGGCACATATCCCCGTGCCCCGAAGTTCCGTGCAATGCGACGGTTCAAGCAGATTGGCAGGCAGGCCGCACCCAGAAGTTGATGGTCTGGTTCCTCAACGCGCCTACACCTTTACAGGAATTAAACATAGGTTTCATCGAACACCGCTCAATCAAACGCCGTTTTCATCACACGCCGTTTCATCGAATGCCGTTTCATCGAACGCCATTTCACCGTATCACCGAGTGCGGTTTTATCGATGTTTCGCAAAAATTATGGCAGCGTGCTGCACAGATGAACTCGCTATGGGCTAACAAACCGCAGTATCTCAAGGATGCTCGCTTCGCTTGTTCCTCGAGACCCGTGCCGCCAAGGATAATCGGTGTTTCGTTACCAAAAAAATTCTTAGAACGAAGGCTCATCGTTATTTTCTCAATATCATAAACTACCGAACACTCAAGAAACGACGGGGTGGCGAGTCCCAACTCCAGTAATTATTGCTCCGAAATCAATGAGAATGCAGTGGATACAATAACGCCGGGGAAGGAATTATGATTGACCTATAGAAATATTTAATTTTCCTCGATGACTCGCGGCGAATATATTTTTAACCGGTCAGCGTAATTTGCCGAAGCTAAATTCGACGAAACTGCAGCGCTTTCTTCCCGCGCGCGTACTGAACAAGGTTTATTTGTGAGGGGATGCCCGTTTGCAGCAAGACCAACCTACAGGCAAGGCTAAGTTTTAATAGGTGCCTATCCCTCTCAATGTGCACTCGAGCCCCACTGTTGGGGAGATAGGCTTGCTTAGCGCAGAGTACGGTGCCTAAAAGACGTCTCTACGCAGTCCTTAGGGCCAGCTAGACCGCCCACGCATCGACGGTGGTCCCGGCAGCAAATGAAGACACTGGAGTCGGCCTGTCAGGCTGTCGAATGTCGCGATCTGAACAAATTGTTGTAAAATTTGCTGCAAAAAAAAAAAAAAAGCGAACGCGAGTTTTGTTTCTATTGCGGCGGTGTCCTATATAACTCGTTGCTGAAGGAGCTTACCTGTCGAGCTGAGAGCGACCTACAGCTATACAGTAACCTGAACAAGCGTTTCCGGCGGACGCTCGTTCTAATCCGTTGTATACCACCTAGAAGACAAGGCCGCCGAATTTCCCCCAAAACGTCATCAGTAGTGGATCCACGCCTCTCGCGGTGTCTCGTCGACGCCGAGACAGACGCGTCCGCCGTTTTGCGGCGACACTGGTCGAGCCTCGGCGTTTTTGCCACTTGCGGCGAGTCGGGGAGCAACGAACGATGACGTCATGGCCAGGCCTTGTCTTCTAGGACCTGCTGAAGTGACGCCGCGAACGGTTCCGCTGCGTCAACCTCCGATGCTGTTCCACCAGCAGGATCGTGGCAGGCAACAGCGTGACACTTCTGTGATGATGTCATTCGGTGGAAATCGAGGGACCACATTTCAGAACGCCGTATCACACCCACCAGTCGCAGGCGCACTCTGTCCAGAGAGGACACAGTCAACACCACCTAGACAACACAGTCCGACGTTTGAGGACGTCCAGATATCCTCAGCCAAGCGAAGTCTTGGGGAGTGGTTGTGCGTATTCGCGTAGATGCTGCGAGTGTTTGAAGCATTGCGATTTGTTTTTGCCTATAAGGGTCACGTCGCCAGGAATGGACGTTTAGTAAAATTTATGAAATCAATGAAATGGTGTAATGAAGTTATCAAGTACGTATACCCACATCTTCGATGGAAATTTCGTTTAGAGCTAGGCTCTGGAATCTCGGCATTTATTTGATACTTCAAATTTGCGCTGACATGTATACAGTCGTGTAACCTGCTGCACAGACCTGCGGATCCGGCGCGTGGCTGGAGTGCCGTTCGCGGGTCTGGGGAAAAACTCTCTAACTTCATACGCATTTTTTTTTTGTGTGTGTTTTAAGGGCCTTGATAGTCTCTCTTATGTACCGCTGTGTTTTCGTGATTCCATTTCTTTTCTTCCACGCTTCTCCGTCAAAACAACATTCGCGGCTGCGGTTCAGCGAAGGAGCGGGTTCCCGCGTAGGAAATATTTGAGGTCTACAGCATGCTACCGACACTGAGCCTTAACTCAATGAGACTCTGTGACGACTATTGGGATCAGAACCCTGGAATAAATAGAAACAGACGCGAGCGCGCGCGCACACACACACACACACACACACACACACACACACACACACACACACACACACACACACACACACACACACACACACACACACACACACACACACACACACACACACGCACACACCACACACACACACACACACACACACACACACACACACAATAGCGTATTCGTTTTGCTCGAAAATGTTGAACAGCACAAGCCGCACGACAGAACGCAACGCCACCTGTTCGACCAACCCGCCTCATTGCCGTGATCGGCATTACCGTAAGACCTTCCTACACCGAACTGGCAATTAGGGTTAAATGGGAAGGCGAGAGCTCCAAACCACACCAAGAACCGGAGCACGAGAAGTAACGCTTTTCTTTACACATATTTTTCCATTCAAAGGCAAAAATAGGCCGCATTGGCTTCTGCCTCTGCAGCTCTTTCCGAGGCGACGTAACAGAGGTCACGGCTGCACGGCCACAGAGGCGCGCACGATGTCTTCCGGGCATCGGAAGCGACCCAGGAGCCTTCTTCGTCAATTGCCTCGCGTCGCTCTCCATACACAGATATAGAGCGCAAGCAGAGTAAGCTCATCTGAGCCCAGAAACACGGCCAAACTCGGTTACCACACACCAGCCGTCGTTGCACTTTGGCCCCCGTAATGGCGTCGATCGGCGGCGCCGAAACGAGGGCTCGACGCTCGGTGTGCACGGGCTGCTGCAGCTGCTGGTGCTGGGGGCGCAGGAAACCCGATCCCGAGAATCTGCGAAAGACCAACGGGTAATGGAGTGTGCGTTGAGACGCAATACCTCGTTGGAAGACCAAAGAGTCCTGCGCATGACATCATCGTTGGTGGACCCCCGACAGCATCAAGCGGCAAACGCGCTGAGCTCGACTTAATCTGGGCTGCGCTGCGTGGATCCACATGTGATGACATCAGAGGGGGAAAGTCGTGGGCCTTGTCTTCCAGGTGGTATTGGCGTACTGCGGCACAAGACGGGCTGGCACCGCCGCCTCGTGCGACGGGAACTGGGAGGAGACCGGGTGCCGATTTCGAAGGGCTGTTTGTTTCCTCTGTGGCCTGAAACGATACCGGACCAGTTGTTGGTCGGTCGTCGCCGACCGATGAGCGATGGTGGAGACTTTAGTAGAGTGCCTGCTTCGCTAGTTCGGCTGATGAACGAAGCCCCATTTGGGCGCCGAAAGGTTGCGCCAATTCTCTCCAGTTTTCGTTAGTATAGCTGTATATGTATACGCAAGGTGTATTGGTGCCCTGGACCCACTTCGTTTGTTTAGGATCCTGCTCGTGCTGGAGTCTTGCACCGGCAGTTGGGAACTGTGGGAAACGAGCGTGGAGGAGGTTAATTAGGACGGTTTTTTGTTGCTTTTTCAATGTTGATTGTTTTCGTATACAGATGTGACTCGAGACAGGCCTCGCTGGAATACATGTTTACTGGATTACGAAACAACCCCGACTGCGTGGGAAGAACGGCCCCCGGAGGGACCTCGTCTGAGAGGGCCCCCGCGGACGCGCCCAAGAAAAAGAAACGGGACTGCGAGTGGCCGTGCCTCCGGCTAGGGGGTCCCGCGGAAGGCACGCTAGTGTTCAAACCTGTGGTGCGTGTGTTTTCTACGTTACATACAAATACCGGTATGCCGATAAGGCACGGGGATTGTATAATGCCATAGCATAATATTTAGTCGGGTCCTCAAGGAACAACAAATGGTGACAATGATGAGGCTTAGTCCTGGCCAATCACATAAAACATTGATACAACGGGCATGACTAAACGTATACTGCTTTCTGACCATTTCTAAGGAACATTTTATTACAACACTACAGCCCCCGCCTCCCTTTTGTTTTTCTTTTTTAAATCGTCGAGGTCATTTACAAAATGACATTCGTTCGACAGGGACGTGTTTGTAAGACTTTAATTCCTGGAGTCCTGTGTTTACACCATCCATTCTCTCTCTCTCTCTCTCTCTCTCGCTTTGTGTGTGTGTGGTATGTTTTTGTGTCCGCAACTGTTTTGAGTTCGGTGCACAAACAACGCTGGCATGCTTGTAAAAAAAAATAAAGAGAAAAAAAAAGAAGATCCGTGGAAGGACGTCTTCCCGAGGTCCGCACCGGCGTTGCATCGTCGTGCGGGGCGTCTTCGTGCGTGTCACTCCCCAGCGTGGCCGGCAAATCCGAACTGGTTGAGGGGCGCGTCTCCCGCTACGCCCCGATTGACCCCAAAGTGGCAATTACGCGAGCCGGTATCGCCGACAGCCCGTCCCGGGGGGTCAAGAAGGAGCTCCGCGCGCCGCCTCGACCCAGCAGCCCTGCCTCCTGGAGCGGGGGGAGTGGGCGGCTCGCTCGACTCGTCCGGAGAAGGAGTAACGGCACGCTGGACGCGACCCGTTTCCACGAGGGCCGCCCGCTCTCTTTTTTCTTCCTCGATTCAGCGGCGTCCGGCTGCGCGAGATCTGCGAGAAATTGGACCGGAACCTCGGGTTCAAAAACGTGCAGGGTCACCCCACACTTCGTGATGCACCCCCGTGGCAAACTTAAAGTCAAGTTTGGGAGTTTCACGTGCCAAACCAACAAAGGACATCTGGCACACCCCAGCGAAGGACTTGAGGATTCATTTCGACCACGTGGGGATCTTTCGTCGTGCAACCGAAATCTCGGTTACACGGCGCCGTCTCTCCAATGAGCCTCGGTCGGATTACAGGCACCTACATCGGCCGGGATTCGAACCCTCCATCTGGGGATCCGTAGGCTGTCCCTCTAAAGGCCAACGCGCTTTTAACGAAACATGCCCGCGTTTGCTCACGGTCACACCAGGTGTGAGCACTGCGTGCGCACTGCCCCCCCCCCCCTCCCCCTGGCTACGTGCCTGAAGTGGTCACGTTTGCGAGCGCGCTGCGTTTTTCGCGTTGCAAAGAGAAAGTATGCGGAAAGACAGAGACCCTCGCAGACGATTGACGCGTTCGTCGCCACCCACAGCTCGTATTGCAAACGCGGCCCACACACCACGAGACCGCGATCGAGAATGTGGAAGCTCTCCGTAGCGACGTCCGTTTCGGTGGATCGTAAGGTGAAGCGGGCTATAAACTACGAACGTACACTATCCGAGTTGTCCGCTCTTTAAATCGCACCATAGTACAAACGGCCGTCTTCACAAAAAAATAGTGTATTTAAGTCGCACCCATCAGTCGCACTTCATCGCGAGGTCGGAGCGATACGTGGATAAGATCATAAGCTCGCGTACTTCGGACCGACGGGAGAGCGGGTCACCGTCGGGTGCTTCGTCGTTCCCGCGTGGTCGTAAATGTGGATATGGCCTAGATCCATGCCCAGTTCAGGTTCACCCATATAAAAGATAAACATTATATCCCGGCAAATACGCAGAGCATAACATATACTGCGTATATAGAACCCTGTTCTAGAACGCGCCCTCAACGCTAAATGTCCGGCCTGCATTCTATAGGAGTTCGTCCACGCCGATGACCTTTCCTGTCGATATAGCTGCATTCTAATACAGAGATGCACCCTCTTGTTAGGATTCTGAGCGCTCCATCACACCTGGTATATGCGTTTCGAATGCGAAATCACTGCCTTTATTTACGGTTCGAGATCGCCATCATGGCTTAAACTTTGAACTCTCAACAGCCGACCAACCGCGTTTGCCTATGCCACATTATTTCAATTTTTCACGACACCCAGACCGATGCATTCCCGCAACAGGCTTGTCGTACCACTTCAAAATTGGCCGAGCTAAAAAAGAAGAAAAGAAGTGTTTAATCTTAGCAACGTGCTACATCAAGTCGCACAGGACAAATCCGTGCTGATAAAAAGAAAGAAGAAAAACAACACGTCACGGTCAGCAACAGGTCAACATAGGCGAAGGAGGAAAAAAATATATCAATAACGCAAGCGTCTATCCGCAGCAAGAAAAAATAATCCAAAATCTAATGGCGACCTTTCCTGCAGTGGGGGACCCTCGCGAAGCGTCCAGAGCCAGCTTGTATACATCTCCAGGCAAGTAGTACATAACACAAGCGGGGAAGAAAAAGCAAGCAAGTAGGCGGACGCGCGACAGACAGTTCTGGGGCGGCGCAAAAGCAAAACCTATTTCGCTCCACTCGTTCTTCTATCTGGGTCATAGTCACGACAGCGCCCCGCCGTCATCCAACGCACTTTGGGAGTCGCCGCCGTGTGCCCCGAGCACCGGAGCCCCGCACAAAAGTCTGAACTCGGGCGCCCCTGTTAATTGGCTTCTAGGGTGACGGATCTAAAGAGGATCTCTCCCTGCTTCTTTTATCCCCGCGTGGATGGAACGTCGCTCGGGTGGTGTCCAAAAATTGGCTCGTGGCGTCGGCCTTCGAGACCCAAACGCTAATCGGTCGCCGTCATCTGACGTGGTCTCTCCTGGCTGGCGCCGGTCTCTCGATGCGCCTGTGCGAAGCCTACTCTGCTCTCGTTGGAAAGGACAGACGCCTTCTGAGGCCGCTGCGCCGAGTGCATCTGAGCCTCTGAGGAGACCTTTCTGCCAGTCACGAGGAGGACGACATTTGAGGGAGCGTTTCTTTGCTCGTTGCAGCGACTTCAGCGAACTCTCAAATGTGCTTTTTGCAGAGGCTCCTCCATCTAACGCACCCTTGACACGGTTTTTGCTTTTTTGGTTTGTCGTTTTTCTTTTGTTTATTTTTTGGTCCGTCAATGGTGCTGCGCTGTCTCCGTGGTCGTAATCGCCTCATCAGCGGAGCAGCCGTGCCTAATCTAAAATGTCGTGTGGCCATTTTCCTCTGGCGGCGCTCGCGGGGTGAAGGGGAATTATGTATACTTTGAGGGACCAACCTTCCATCACAAAAAAGAGTCGTCAGTTTTGATTGCGCCCGCGCGCGATCGAGCCAAGCTTGACTTCGACGTGGTCGTCCAGATAATGCGCGCTCACGGGTTCGTCAACTGCGGCCTCTGTCGGCAGCATTGCCGCCGATCAGAAAAAATAAAAACAAAAAAAAGGCTAGAAATGAAACTTGGTGCCCTGGTAACTATTGCAGTCTTTACTAAATTTTTTCTTCGATACGTTTTTTGTTTTTGTTTTTTAGTTGAATAACGTTGAGTGATAGTTTTCATGTTGCGAGCAACGGTCAGGGCATCTTGATAATGGTAGCAATTGAGTTGCTGTATCGGCGCAATCGCTCATCCTCAAAGTTTTCGGTTATTTTTATTTCCGCTTGACGCACGCCACTGATGAGTGGACACCTATTTCTAGTCATCTAATTTCACCGTTATTAATGCGAATACCTGCTTTTTGCGACAACTGCAATAATCTAATTTATTTGTCAAAACAGGACACTGTCGGTTGGGCTGCTCATGGCACGGGAAAACATCTGCGCCTTTCTAAAGACGTCATTGCTGCTGATACGTACGGAAGTATGGCAGGGGTGTTGCAGTATGAAGGGGCACGTGATTTTGGGCATTTATTTTAGTTATTATTCTGTTTTTGTTTTGGATATTTATTGTACAGCTGGATTATAAATGACAGCAAAATAAAATGAACGGACACCTAAGCACTTCTTATGAGTTGTGAATGCGAAGGCATGAATGTCGTTCTTCCGCTGCCTTAGTTCGTCTGCGGCGTACTGGCTTGGACGGCCACGTTTCGCTACTGCCGTGGTTACGGCCGCCGACAATATAGATGCCTCAGGCGCCGCCATGTTCCTCGGCGCCGAAAGGAGCAGAAGCAAGTTCAGCCCCCCCCCCTCCCCCTCCGGCAACGCCTGACACGAGAGCGGCGGCCGAGCGCGCGCTCTCGTGATGCGGCAGCCAATGGCTATCTAGGATCCGTTTCGCTCAGCCAATAAGAGAATGGACATTTCTTTCGCGTTCTTTCGCGGTTACAGACGCCGCCGGCTCCGCTCCATGGGATAGTTAATGCTTTCGTATTACAAATGTGTCCAGTAAAATGCGATGCTGTTGTTCGGTCAGAGGAACGCCGTGGTCAATTTATGACCTAGGTAGGTCGCAATAATAAAAAGAAATCCACGAACCCACGATTTGGATCGTCATTGAAAAGAGTCGCATCGTCCATTCGGAAGTTGCGTGCTGCAGTCCTCCGCGAAGAACGTGAGCGATCGTAAAAACTCAACTAATGCCTGACCACAAAAAAAAAAAGTGTGTGTGTGTGCGTGGGGGGAGGGGGGGGGCAACAGCGTGGCTTGTAGCGAGCAGCAGTAACGATACAAACAAACAGAAACAAAACAACAACAAAAAACAGTGGAAGAAGCGAGACGTTTCGAAGGTTCAAAAGAGTCGTTGTCCCTACATAGGGGCGGAAGGTTTGAAGCGTGACCGATTCGACATCGATAAAACCATAGAGCAGGCACGTATCGAGGGGGAGGCCCATGGGGCCCGGCCCCCCCCCCCCAAATCTTCCATTTTGCTGGGACCTCCTCTCCCCCCTCTCCCTCATACAGCATCTTGTCATGGGCGGCTCCCCCCCCGCCCCCCCCCCCCCCCCGAAACAAAATCCTGGCTACGTGCCTGCCATAGAGTTATTATAATGTACGCTAGAGGTTCAAGTGGCGCTAGTGTGCTGACGCAAATTGAAGTAGACAGCAACCAGTCGAAATTTGACTTCCGGTAATGCATTTATATGGAAAAAAGTGATTGCATTTTCTCCCTGCGCTCGATCATAAGAGCAAATATCCCGAATAATTCGTACGTACTAAATGGGTAGCTTGGAAAACTTCTCAGTCAGGCTGACAAAATAATTAATCAATTACGGCGTTTTTTTTTAATTCATCGCATTAAAAACGGTGCTAAAACGAGTTCGAACGTGTATTTATGTACAATGTTGGACACTGTTCGCGCGAACACGACGTCGGCGCTTTTCAGCATGACGGATATACGTGCCAAACTAACGAAGAATATCTGGAAATTATGGGAGACGGCAAGTACTATGCAGTAACACTGGATCAGTAACTACACGTACATGTACGATCAAAATTAATTGAAGGCCACGTAATATATTCTGATTTTAAATAAGTTAGTACCGCTTTATTCTTTCTGATCTGCGCGAAGATGCTTGTTCTACGTTCAAAATATCACACGCACGCTCGAAATTTCTGAGAACAAGTGCCCGATAAAAGCTGCCCGGCAGAGAAAACAATACGAAGAGACACCTTTCATCGCCCACGTATTTTATTCTTCACATTTTGAATGTTTTTATCCGCTCATGCACGACGGGGTCATTTTCATATAGTGGACAGGACTGGCATATTAGCAATATATAAGCGCCACCGGAATGCTGGCGAGCCTTGAACACACTCTATATTCCATTCGATTGTAACTTTGCTTTGAATCGTCGCTTGTTTTTACACACCTGCTGCGGGACACACGTTTGAGACTGATATGCGAAGTTAAGCATCGTTCACTGATGAAGAAAAATGCGCTAACTAAAGCAATTACACTTGTACAATGTTAATCAAGGTACAAACAATTCGGTTCATCCTAAATAACCAAAGCATTGCGTGTTATTTTCCGGCGAAGAGACAAAATGCACGCGCGTTTTCCCACAGGAATGCACAGGAGCACCGCAGAAGTAAACTGGTTGCTGTCTGCTTAAATTTGCGTCACGGAAGTCGCATAGACACTAGCGCCAGTTGAACCTCTAGCGTACATTATATAATAACTCTATGGATAAAACGATCCATCAACAACAGTCACGTGGCATAGGATCAACATACTTTCTCTATTTAACCACACCGTGTATACTGAATACTAAGTGAAAGCAAGTGCCGAGTCGACGTTTGGTGTTTATCAAGTATCTCGCACTTCGAGCGGGAAGCTTCCCTCTATTGGGGATACCAGTTATGGTCCAAATACTTCCAAATATGTATGAAAATACAAATAAAAATATTTCAACAAAAATGTATTTCATTAAAAGTCAAATTACACTTTTTAGAGAAGTATTTATGTACAAGACACAAATACAAAAAGAGTATTTGATCATCTTCAAATATTTCAAAAAATACATTTTGTTCCCCATAGTTTGACATCTTCAACTTAAATTTAACACCGGATAAAATTTAAAAAAAGAAGAAAAGACTGTGTTCTAATCAGGAAAGAATCAAATGCATAAAAGAAAGTTGCAGCTCTAAATATAAAATGTCTTTGTCTTATAAGATAAAGACATGATGCGGGTACAGCACAATGGAAACAAAGTGTACTATTTGGCACGAGTTTAGTTGCTGCAAGGCTCAATTGAAACAATAAAGCGTTTACAAACAACAAGTCATTAATACGACGTCTAAAAACCTAATTCAGTAAACCAAAAAGACAATAATTGTACCCACCCCGTTCAGTCCTTGTTCTACGCTTCCTTTTTTTTTTTATTGCGAGTAAAGCGCAGCAAGTTTAATGCTCTTGCATATGACTCCCATCGCGAAGAGTGCATAATGCCGCATTTGATTGCGAACTGCGAAGAGTCCCCAAACTTGTATTTGGGCATTATTTGAAAGACTTATTTTTTAGTATTTTAATATATTCGACGAGTACATTCCTTAATATGCAAAGAAAATTACGAACTACAATATACTCAAAGAATTTTAAATACTTATTTCAAATTCTAATTAGAAATAGTGCCCATAGGTGGTTGATACAAACAGTGAGCAGGTCTCACATGAATAGGACAAGTGCCTGCAACGCCGATTTACTTCGAATGCACAATGCGCACTAAAAATATAGCGAGCTCTAAATAACACGGTGTCGTTTTCGTTTGCGTGTACCATTGAGAGAACTAAGCTTGCATCAGAATGGGAGGGGGACGAGAACTAAACTGCGCTCATGTCTGCGATAACGGCATTAATTTTGACCGCCAAAAAATTATAAAGTAAACCCTGTTTTCGTATTATGCGCCGGCGCCCGGTAGAATTACCCAGGTTAACCTCTCTGTCTTACTGTACTCTCCTTCCTTGAAGATGTAAAGCTACTTAACGTTGAGTACCATTACCCTTCAGCTGATCTATTGATATCAGTCCGGGCCAGGCTAAGCTAGAAGAAGCGTAGATACTAAAATGGCAAATATAAGAAATTTGTTTTTACGTGCGTCGCAGTTGAATGATGGTTTTAAGGAAATCCGTTAGAGAATACGACACGTTTGCTCCATGTAAACAGAGAGCGAGAGAGAGAGATAGAGAAAAAGAGAGAAAGAGAGATGAATGCAGTTTATTTAAAAAGCGGACAACCATACAGATTGGTGCTAATTCGTTATACATATAACATTTTGGCAAAGTACGCTAGGCCTTCAGTGTAACGTTTCCTAAACGGCTGCAACCATCTCTCCTACCCAGCGCATCAGCGGTCTCTACGGAATTTTCCCCCGAATCAAGAACTCTGCGCTCGCGACCCGACGCAATGCGGCGCAGCGATAAAGGGTCTTTTGTCTTTCACGAGAAACAAATGGCAGCAAAGTTTGAGCCGAAAGATTTCATCGAAGGCACGTCGGCACTCAAAGGTCCGCTAGAGCTCGCGTAGGGGCGAATACTAATCCAACTATCGGGACGAAAACCATTAAGACGGGTTCATTAGCCGCCGCCGGCTACGGCCATCAGCTTTGGAAACATTACCGCGGCAGCAGCGAACGACGCCAAACGCGAAAGAGCAGCGGTCGCGAACTAGCGAAGCAAACACCGTTCCTTTACACAGCGGTGGGTCGAGTCGCCCGCCGCTACGGGTAATGCTCGCCGCGCTGCAGCTCCACGTTCGTCAGACGTTAGCGAAACTGTGCCACAAACTAACTATTTGCTCTTTGTTCCTGTACGTGTAACTGTTACACGCTTCAACTAGTTGACGAGTGCGGTCGAGTCTGCGCGGGGGTGGTTCAAACTCAAGCGGAGTGACAAAAAATAAATCAAAACAACCGGCTCTACTGTTGTTGTCGAGAAAACCTCTCGTTTCCCGGGGCTGTTTCCGAGCCGCAGCCAAATGGGTCGACTGACTGAGCTGACTGACACGACGAATGACGTCGACGACGACGACATCGGCGCTGCGGCAGCGAATGCGGGGAGGCTGGCCTCCTCTCCACTCGGAGGCGGCTCTTTCCTCCTTTGCGCGGCACGTGCGGAGGTTGGCGGAGGTCGACCGCTCGCTCCTTATAAACAAGTTCGTTGCGCAACAAAGGGTTCCCGCCTCTCTTTGAAAGAATGGAAGGTCGCGGGCTCGAGTCCAGGTCAGTCGCGTGCAAGGTTCTCCTCCGCCGGCTTGGGTCCCTGAAAGGATGCCTGCGGCTCTCACTTAAAGTCTCGAACTCGGGCAAACAGCTATTGTTTCCGTCGACAGTGCTCGCGAATGAAGAAACGGTCCTCATTTCGCGTCAATTGTTAAACCCACAAATAAATCAGCTGACCTTCATAAAGCAGTTAACTACCACCCAAGTACGTGTGTTAGTTGTAAACTGCTTGTACACAGTATTGCTAAACAGTGAATACAGTGTTTAATTTCGTCCACGAACATGATCTACTGTCAAATGTTCAACATGGCTTCAGAGCTGTGTTCGCAACAACAACCCAGTTAATCGAAAGAGTGCACAATTTTTTTGTTTTCAATTATTAGTCGCCGAGGTTTGATTAATGTCATATTCCTTGATTTTTAAAAACCCATTTGATAAGGTTTCTCATTAGACACTCGTGTTAAAGCTACGCGCGATGTTGAAAAACGATTAAATTGCAGACTGTATTGAAGATTTTATGTTGGAAAAGGGACAGTACGTGATGTTTAACCAAACTGCATCTCTTATTGCAAATGTAGAATTCGGGGTACCACAGGAGTCGGTCTTGGGGCCCTGCTTTTCTCGTTATTTATCAGTTATACATCTACTAATATTAATGTGAATTTAGGATTGTATGCCGACGACTGCATTTTGTACCGTAAAAGCAAAAACTCCAGATGATCATCTCATCGTAAATAATATCCTTCAAGAGATATCAAACTGGTGCAAGAATTGGCAAATGATACTTAACAAAAAAAAACAGTATTTATATCTATCACCCATTAGAAACAAGCTTTAATCTTTACGTACCACGTAGGCGAACAAACACTGGTCCGGGTTGACGAATATACTTATTGAGGTCTACACACGAGAAACAATTTAAAATGGGGCAGACATATTACTGCTCTTATAGTTAAGCTTCTATAGAAAACTACGGGTCCTGAGGCGCGAAATTCGTGAGGCAGCTCCCGAGACCACACTGTTGGCATGCAAAGCATTTCTGCTTTCTATCCTGGAATTTGGAATTCGCACACCAAAACGAAGATCAACAGGCTAGAAATGTTACAAAGAAAACAGGTTATAATTATTATCAGGCAATATAATAGGTTAGCTTCAGTTAGCGACTTACTTGGTGAAGCACCTGTAAAGCGTCTATTTCAACGAACAAATGATTTGTATGGCACAGGTTCATGATGTGGTGCTTAGCATTCGACTTGAGCCAAACTTGTCGAAGGTTACTTTCTGGTGCCCTCATTTGTCGAATTTGACACAAGACAAAAGTCAGATTTTACTTGACGGTCCTATCTGTCACTTTTATATCCTGGGTACGTCGTAAGCAAAGACTCGTAAATCAAATACTATATTTCCTGACACCAATATCGTGAAAGGCTCTTAATAAGTACATTTACAAGGCCGACAGCTAAAATAATTTTCCATCCCACCTACGATGAACTATAACGTTTGTTGACTATGTTCACTATGCTCACTATGTTATCATAGCAACTTGCCCAGCCTAACACGCTTCTAAACTATCAAACTATTTCTCGACTGCTTAATTATTATTTTTTTCTTTTCAAAGGAAACAGCCCAACAAAAATAATGATTCCTTTTTTTTAGATTATTGCGTATTATAGAAGACTTTGCCAGTTGCTGAAGTTTACAAAAAAGTGGTGCCCGTGAAAATCAAACAGTGAGCAGCGACTTCATGCGTTCTTCGCAAATCAAGCACATTGCTAATCAAGTTGTCGATCAGCTTTTTTACTATGCTCTTCATTAGTTTATTTTTCTGGAAACTAGGGTCAGCGGGTTGCTTCATTCGACGATCGAACCTTCCCCGTGAATCAGTTCTGGCGTTTCTCCGCCGAAACCACGGCCAAACTTAATGACAGGCATGACCAGATGCATCGTAAAGTGTTTCGTAAACGTCAGCAATTATAACTAGAAACGACTTTATAGTTCTCAAGTGACTCAGTAGCACTGATATAACAGTGGTACTGAGTCATTCTTGCATCGCTGGCGCACTCCCAACAGTACCGCCGTTGCGAGTGTGCCAGCGTCCTCTGTTTACCGGTCGGGTAACTTTTCCATTGTGATGATGTTTTTTTTTTTTTAAATCATTTATGTATTATCCAGACATGTACCCGTTACCCCAAACAAGTAACTAAATATGTTACTCGTTACCGATTCTCAAAAGGAACGCGTTACTTTACCTCAAAAGTAACGATTCATTTTTCTCGTTGCTTTGACGACCAAATACACAACCGTTTTTGTTTCATGGTTTATTGTTTTATTTTCAGTAGTCGTTGCGCAGTAGCTGCCTCTGGAAGTTTGTATCAGTTATGTTTCCCCGCTTCCTTGAAAATACATCTCCGGCGACGCTGAAGAGTCTTTCTACCGACGCGCTCGAAGGAACGGCAGTGTTGTGCTTCAGGAAGAGCTGGTGAATCTTCGGGAACTGCGCTTTCATTGAAGACAGTGGGTAATGTGTTATGTGCCTTCCCGTGTCCGAAACCTCCGGATTTACATTCGGTCCGTACCCGGTTCTAGAAGGTTCAACCAACGAACCTTATTGTGTTCGCTGGGTGAAGGACATTTCCAACTGTAGAGTTCAGTACAGCAACGTTTATCGCTGATTACGTCAGTCGAACTGTTCGACTGACGTGTTCAGCGGTACACGTTGCCGTACGGCCCAGAGTGTCTGGTAATCGTCGTTTAGACGTGATCCGGTTGACCTTCGTAGCTTTTTCGCCACCGTCAACTTTTCGCTATTTTATAGAACATCGCCACTGTATCGATATCATGGTGCCTTTCTACTATCAATCGGCTATTGGAGGAGATAAAAGGACTATAAATTTCATAGCCTTTTGATTGTTTCCAATTGCCAATCAACATTAATGTGGCACCAGGATTGCAATACACTGGCGATGGCATATAGATTGGCGAAAAGTTGACGGTGGCGAAAAAGCTACGAAGGTCGATCGAATGACGTCTACACGACGATTGCCATCCATGGCTGGCGGCCGTGGATGGTAATCGTCGTTTACACGTCATTTGATCAACCTTAGTAGCCATTTCGCAACTGTCAATGTTTCGTCAATTTTCAGCTGGCCAGCCAAAAAATCCAGAAGAAAAGCATCCATGACCTCACCGGCTTCGGCAGTGCCGTTTACGGGCTGGTGCGATTTCATGGCCTGATACACGTAGTGCCGGCTTGCAATATGGGAAGAAAACAAAGATTGAAGACAAAGATTGAAGAACAATTTAAAGAACCAAAATTTATTAATCACAATGTCATTAAAATGACTAGTGTTTTTTGCAAAAGACTGAGTTAATCGCCCAAATGTAAACGATGAGTGAAAAAATGACCTTTCCTTGCTTCCTGACATGTTTGTAAGGTGTGAGCTGAAAGAAGAAAAACATTATAAATTAAGTGGGCATATAACCAGCAATATCCTTGCAGCACATTCGATGTAATGCACAGAAGAACCTTGCTCACATGTTTTCTCGGCTGTTATGTTCACGGACACCAGTCCTATCGAATGTCCAAAAGTATATAGTATGTGTTTGAATTACAAACTTCATGAGTTGCCTTCCTGGCTCTTATGCCCAAAAACTGCCACTCAAGGTGGCCGGTATGACTACTTGGAACACATACCCTGTTCCTTTTGCTTTACTCCCTTTATTTCACCTCCTTGCCTCTCTGCATTGTGTTTGTTGCTTGGTCCTGTATGACACTAAGAGATTCAGGCTCTCACGACACCCCATTTTTCTTTACCACATCCATGCCGCCATGTTCAAGCAGTGCTGATTGCATCAAGCTCCACTGCTTTGATCTGGCATGCAGGGTGCAGTGATTTGTTTGAGGCAGCTATGGTTTAGCTCGATGGGCTAGAATTTTTGCATCCTTATATTTCAATATCTTTTTAACTGCAACTATAAACAACGCACCACTGCGATGGCGCGGCTGTCGGCACAGCACATGTGCAGACATGTCTGTTCACACGAATCTGGTTCCTGCGCATGCAGTGCCCATAGCTGCTGTGGGCAAATGCAAGCTTGTTTGTAAACAGTGCATTACTTATAGTTCAACCACAATTTTAAGAAGTGTTGAAAAAATTGTCAACCTGTAAAATAAGGCAATCTTTTTTTACAGCCATAAAAGCTAAGGTGAAATAAACAGAAAGAATTGAGCTTCCTGAAACTTCTATAGCTATCCCAAGGGCATTATCAGTTGTTACATCTTCGCTCATGTCATGATCCTTTATTGTGACTGCATAAAGACGCAGCAGCAGGGTTCTACTGTATTTCACATAATGTTTGAATGTGCAATAGCCTTAACTTCCACAACACATTAGCCAACCATAGGTTGTCAAAATGTGAACTCCAGAATAATGCAATAAGTATCAATACAATAATAATCCCTGGAAAAGGGGTACAAGGGGGACAAACAGGAATCTCTTTTGTCCCCCTTGTCCCCCATCTCCAGCGATTATTATCGTCATTCTTGTCTTGAATAAAAGGGTCTACTTGTGTCTCTTAAGAGAGGGAAGCAGCTTACCTGAAAGAGCATAGTGCCCCCGGGACAGAAATCGTGAGAGGCCGTCCTTGACTTGCTTCCCCACATTGCCGTACTCCGTGAAGGTGTGAGCTGAAAGAGCAAATGAGAATTGCAATTAAAAATGATAGTAGCCCCTAGAAAGCTACACTCAAGTATTGGTACTCTTTTCCTCATTGTCCAGTGCTGTCAAAACGGTCATTCATCCATTTGGATGGTGAAATTCGTTCACGTGCATGCAGCTTGTGGGCACTGCCATGTTGTCATTACGTCATTACTTCAATTGAATGTAATATTCACTTCACATTAGACAAAGATTTATGTATTACTTTTGATAAAATCTTTAGATGCAGGGCAATTCAGCAGCTTGGGGGCGTTCCCATAGATGCACCACTCTTTAGTCGGTTTGGAGTGAATCTTTAAACGCTCACTCTTTTTATCGTACGGGAGGAAGCACTATCTATCCCCTAACATCGGAAATAATTTTCCTTTAGAAATTAAAGCTATGACGACCGCACAAGAAAAGTTTCGTACAAAAAAAAATATAGACAAAATAGGGACAAAAAGAGTCCCAATATTTTTTCGTCATGGATCCCCAGTCAAGGGGTTAAGAAATTTGATCTTATTTTTCAAAGCAAAAACATGCCAGGACTATGTTATAGAGTGTATCTTTTACTGTGGTCATAATGAGGTGGCGTAGCCTTTGTCATTTGCCCAATAATGCTCAACAAACACAAAACTAAAACGAAAATTCTCGCAGACCAAGAGCCATTACTACAGCAATTGCAAGTTTTGAGCGTAAACATTTCGGCAGAGGCCTGCCTGCCTGGTCAGAAAAAAGCTTAGAAATTCAAAAATTTCCGTCCACACACCCACATATGTGTTCCCTACATAAAGGGGACTAGCGAAGCGCTGTCATGTACGGTGGAAAAAGAAAGTATTCAGGTGTCCCACAAACCGGTATCAACACTTGGATGTATGACACTGCGAATGAAAGGTCGTCCCTCTAAACAAAGAGCGCAGGGCATTGTATATTCAATTCTATGCCACCTACATTGACGAAACAAAGAACTTCCCAGAAAGAATTCAACAACATAAAAACAATGTCTGCAAATTCGACCACGAGCGCAGCGCTGTTGCAGAGCACTGTGAGGACAATGACCATCGCACTGACTTCGCAAACACCCTCATGAATGTTGAGACAAACTTCTGCCAGCAGCTTTTTATAGTCATGGCATATCCAAACAACACCAGGAAACATCAATAGGTCCACTGGCACATTGCCATCATGCTACGTGAACGGACTAAGCCACCTAACAAAGTGAAAAAAGAGACCATCATCGTATAAGAAAACGAAGCTGCTGTCCCCTATCTGGAAACAGTCACCCCTGAAGGAAAAACCAAGCTGTTTTTGAAACGTTGGGACTTGTTGTAGGATTTGGTTGGCGATTTTTTTCAAATTCCTATTTATGGGTTTTGCATTTGCTTGAGTCATCATTCACTTTTTTATCGTATTTACCCGCATAATGAACACACTTCTTTATTCTGAAATTGACATATATTCTTGGGGGTGCGTTCATTATGGAGGGTAAATTTCTGCATTTACACACTTCGCAAAAATGTCATTTTAGGTGACAGTGTGACACGGCAAAGTACTGTGGCATGTCTCCACTGACGGAGGCGCATTGACGGCTGGTCGTGGGCACGCTACAATAACCATGTCCTATAATTTGAAAACCTTTTTTAGGGTGCTTGCGGTATGCTTTCTGTCAAAGGAAAAGCACCCTCCTAATAAAACAAGCTTGCATGTGTAAGAAATGTATGTGTCCAATAAACGAATATGATCAAATAAGATCATACAAAAACCTTATAAGAACATATAAGAACAATATAGGAAATATATAAGATTATATAAGAAGTTATAAGAAACTGATCAGAAGTTTCTTATAACTTCTAATATAATTTTATATTGTTCTTATGTTTTTATAAGGTTCTTGTATGTTCTTATATGATCTTATTGGATTATATGCATTTGTTGGACATAAAAATTTCTTATACATATAAGAGTGATTACTAGCGAAGCTCACTCAGCATGGAGAGTGACGCGACCGTCCTTAGGCCTAACCACTTTCACGATTTCACTGTCCAAAAGCGCACCACAGATGACCACGTGTTTGTTGACATCAATGCATTCGGTGGGCGAAACATGTCCGGGGCTGGGCAATTCCTCGACCCCAGCATGTTAGGTGTACGCGCCGCTCGGTTTCATTGTTGATCACTTCCACAGCTACACACTTGCAGCCATGAGAGCGTGTGCTGCTATGCTTGGCCTGGCTTGACGTGGCCTGGCCGCTTGGCGGCGAAAGAAAATTGGCTTGGTGGCAAGCCGAGTTGGACGCAATTTGAGACTCACGGAGCGAGTAGATACAGTAAATAAAAACATTCTGAAAACTTCTCAGGTGTTCCTCAACTTCAAACGCACCCACCGGATCAATCAACCACCTCCCTTTCATTACCTGACCCCGCCTTCTGCACATGGTTATGAGCGGGAGTGTAACACATGGCGAAAGATAGACATATGACTGGTCCAACGAGCATGTAGCTTCTACCATGCTATCAGCTGGTCATTAAACAGAGTATAGTGATGCAGCACAAAAATATTAGTGCCATTTCAGAATGTCTGAAGGAGAACACACCCTCAAACATCCTGAAACTGTAGAGAGTTTCCTGCAGAGCCACTCGATTTGATTGACCAGGCTAAATAAAAGATACACTCACCAAAGCACTGTGTCGCCCATGATAAGCCTGCAACTCCCTTCAGTAATTGGGAAACAACCAAAAAGCCACAGGAATGTAACACTAGATCCTGAAACAGAAAACAGAACAGAAAAATGCAGGTATTAACACAATATACAAACTGCCTCAGGGAGTGACACTTAAAACTAGCTACAGTTCTTTGGGCACCGTCTTTCTATTACAGATAATTGTGCGTGAGAATGTGCTGTCATTATCTTTCTAGCCCTGTAAACCTCTCCCAAGTCTAACGTCTCCGACGCTGGTTCCGCAAACTTCATAAAATCTGCCACTGCTCCATTATCAAGTTCTAGAGCAAGTGACAAGTTAAAATTTCAATTGTGGAGGCTCACAGGCATTAAGAACCTGCTTCAAGCCCCTCGGCTATCGAGAAAACACTATGTCAACCGCTCCGAAACATAGGCTTTGTGCAGAAGAGAGATTGAAGTATGCTGCTGATTCAGTAGAACTACATCAAATTCATCAACCATTGCTTAGCCGATTCACTATGCGACTCATCGTGACGACGAGACTTGGACTTGGCCAGGGCAATATGTTTTACAGAGAAATGTTTACTGATTTGACGGACAATGTCATTTTATTAAGCAGCCTTATTTATTTGCTCTGTAAGAAGCAGATGAAGTGCAGTGAAGAGGAGCAAAACACAAATAGTGCTATGGACAACGGCAAGTCGAAGAAGCGATAGGACAAGCGCTACTTGTGGTTCTTCAACTTGTCCTCGTACTGACATTTGTGCATCACTATTGTTTAAGCAACTTGTCAAGCAGTTCAATTTAGTACCAGTGAAGCGGCTTGTCAGTGGCCTTGTCATTCAAGCAGGGAACCTGCAGACAACAAACCACTTTGATGGTGATGACCTCAACATTTTCATGTCATCTCACAAAAATCGACCCCAAAAAAGTTGATCCTGCACTTATGTTGCACAATGTATGCATCATCTGACGGCACAGTCTGGAGGGTCACACTGCAGTTCTCTTCGTGCGTTACACTCCCAGTTTCAATGCGGCGACCAATAATTGTTTCGGTGATGGAAAAAAAAAGGCACTGCTCTGAATATTTTGTTTCCATTATTTAACTTATCAAAGCAAATTGCACGTTAATTGGTCCTCAAGATAAACGTGTCACGCCGACTTATTAAGGATAACAATCCAGTCCTTGACAAATTAACTGAGGGCAATAAAGAAAGAAACAAGGAGGTCATGCGATAATTGTATCGGGGAGTGGCAACAGTCCCAGGAAGATCTGCTTCAGTTTTTGCAGTATCATCGAATTCCTCATTAGGCAACTGTTATCAGCTTTGGCCACTGCTCATGCATTACATTTTAGAGTGAAGCACTCTGTACGATGGCATGTTTACTCCGTGATGTGACAACCTTTTTCTGGGTTCCCAATTATCCCGAATAATACACAAAATTGCAAATAAAAGAGGCAGTTAAATCAATAGGTCACACAAATCTATGTGAAACGAACAGTCTAGATCAGTGCATGCAGGGTGACTCCATGTGGGGCTGTATAGGAGCTTTACAACCACCCCAATAGCTTGTTAAATCAAACCCAATTATCCTCTGCTAAATGTGTGAGCTACATGGTCTTGGCAGACACTTCGATTCCTCACTGACCCCGCTTATAAGTCCTAGAGTTGTACTCCCACTGCTTGCATTTGCTTTGGCATCATCATCATCTCCCCCCCCCCCGTTTTCTCCCACACTAAGTGGCAGAAACACTGTTCTTATACTGCATGTGGCTGATTATTAAAAGCTTTTTGGATTTTCAATCTAAGTAAATGCACATCCTGAAAAGGAGCTCATTGCCTAATGAAGTCTACGAGAAAATTTTGAAGTGCGGGATATATGAAGTTTGCTAGACCTATGGCGGACAATATTTACCCTCCAAATCAAAGCAGCACCAAATGTGTCGGCCATGAACCCATGACAACTTCAGATGAGACTAATGACAAATGCCTAAAGTATGATCATTACAGAACAACCCAATACTATAACCCAGAAAGTTGAACAACAAGCTTACGTGAACAACACGCTTACAAAAAGATATCTAGAATGCCAAAGAATCAATGGAAATAAAAATAGGAAGACTTGACTGATCCTTTCTGAAGTCCCGATCTTGGTATCGATAGCATGCATCGATGCTTTCAATCAAGCTTTGAGATGTGGCCACAAAACACACTTGGGTGAAGCTCCCAATTATTGTGATCTTAGGTGGACAAAAGGCTCACTTCAAACAGCTTTCAGCAATAAAAAAACATGCCAGATAATAACATCACATGGTTTCCCCAAAAATAAAACATATAAACCTCCAACACCTCTCAGGGCTAAGGAAACAACCAAGGACGCACAAGAATGAAGCACCTGATCCCAAAGTGAATGGAATGCCAAGGTGCAAGACTGAATGCAAAACACACCGCTCTTCCAAGCAACTAACACTAGCTACAATTTCTTGGACACCTTCCTGGTAAACTAAGAACTAAAATATTAATTATAATTACATGTGGTGCATCACCTTCAGGATTGCTGGATGATGTGCAACTCTGGGAGCTCTTCAAGATTAAAGTGAGCAGAAATTTTTTACTTGGCCTGAAAATGTCTCATACTTTGTATCTTGTTCAGAGTTAAGCAATAACACCGTAGCTATCTACTAACACATTACACCTAGAAAGTATCACCTACGTAAGACAAGAATAATTCAGACATTATCTATTGTTAACGCCGTTCTGAAAAAGACAGACTTGCACAGTCCGTCCCACCATCCATGTGGCACACCCATGAGTTCTTTTGTTGTGCAGATGTGCCCAGACGCACGTTAAATCTCTCTCCAACCAGCCTCCATGTCCACAACAAGGCTGTAACCTTTCAGAAGTGTGATCATGTGGCCATGGCACTCTGTGGATCGACTGCTGTGGTTACATGTAACCCAACAGCGGTGGATTTCTGCTACTGGACCCTCCACATGGAGGGAATGAATTCCCAAGGGCTACGACAGAATGTGCAAACCTGAACCGACTGGCTGCATCAGCGAACCCTCTCCAAATTCCAGTCGCTGTTTCGACAGGGGCGACGGGGAGCACAAGCTTTGTCAGTAGCGACGGCACCCCCACAAGCCAAAGTCCGTGGCAGCACCTGCGACAGCGAGCCCTCCCAGAATCCCTGTCACGACTTCGACTGGATATTACAAGAAGCACAGGTGATGGCGGTGGCGCCACCACAAGCCAGAGCTACATGGCAGCACCTCCAGCAGCGAGCCCTCCATGAGTATACCATTTGCCATCTTGAATGGGAACACGGGGAGTGCAAGCGTTGACGATGCTACATACCTGGGATGGCAAATAATGTTTTGTAGCGACCGAAGTGGCCAAATAGCTGCCAAGCTAAACTCGGCATTCAACTCTAATGATGAGCCATGCTGCTTCGACTATGATCGACATATGTTTGCCAATTGCACTAAACTGGAGAAGCATGAAGGCTGCATCAATTTTAATAGAATGGGACCTAAGGCAACAAACTGCCAGTGAAAACAGTGATGAAAGCTCAAGGGAGTTACTTCCAACACTGCTAAATAGATAGGACAACTTACCATGAACTCCTATTAATATCTGCCATGACGCCTGAACCTCGGCAGGTGATGTCAGTGGTGTCGTCCCAGGAAACTCAAACTAGGAGTTCACCGAGTAACTCCCGCTTGACCAGGGCTGCACTGATTATAAATGTGAAGAACAGATATGTTATGTTACATAAATGAAAAAAAAATAGAAAAGGCACAAACAATATCATACCTGCCAAGTTCAGAGAAACCAAATCAAGGAGAATATCTAAGCAGAAGGGTTTAAGAAGAACTATTGACAACAAATTTACATGAAGACAGCTTTATTATTTATATATTGCACTGCTCATGCTCACGGGATTGCAGCCGTCTGCTGCGATAGCAAAAACTTATTCTTTAAGTGCAGAAAGGAGGGGGGGGGTAATTTATGTTTTCCGGGAGCTTTTTCTGTCAATCGTACAACTGATCAAAATTCAAAAGTCCTGCGGGTAATACGGGAAACTTGGCAGGTATGCAATACTAACAGACACAATTTGCTACCGTCAATGCCAAAAGAGAATGCAGGTTGCATCAGCTATGCATAAAGATACTTCGAACAACATTTACCCTATAGGGTGTATTCACGCAAGGCTAGCGAGCAGTGCACTTTGGGTACATCCCTATATTTGTGTTCGTGATAGCAGACAGCGGCGCGCGCACAGCCTCACGGGCCACACTATGCAGCGAATCTTTCTCCGGTTCAGGTGACACCATGCACGAAAATGGTGTTGTTCTTGTGGAACAGTCTGCTGTTGCACAAGGACAAAGGATGCACTGGGAAAAAAAAGACGAGGACAGCAGGCGTTGCACATTGCCAGTTTTTGCAAATCCCGAGAGTCCGAACACACATGCAAAATGGCTCGGTCGCTCTCCCTGAAACAAGAATGACTCGCTTGCATCAACGTGCAAAGCCCGAACAAAAATCATGAGAAGTGGAGAGTATCTGAGCATGTTAGTGAAGTTGGGCAGTGCACGTCTGTTTGTGTGGGGCTTGTGACTTTCCACATGGCAGCACCTTGGGGCGCGGGAGGGTGGCGTCGTAAAGTTGGGGCGACGTTTCCTCATACAGGCGGCTTTGGATTGGGAGACACAGCGCAGGGTTCCTAAGGAAGCAAGAATCGAGTAATCGGTGAGGGGGACTGCCAACACTTGCAGTGTTGCAGTGTGTTTTAATGCGAAAACATTCTTTAGCTACTTCACCCGGATTTCGCTATACGATATCTGGCCTCGTAACAAAAGAAGATAAATCTGTGTCGCGTGTATGTGAAGCAGCAGTACGCACTCCTTCACATAAGCACCCTATTCGGAGGTGGCAGAGAATGAATGCGCACTCCACCCGATTGGCTGCGGCGCAAGGAGGTAAATCCGCGCCTCACATACATGATGCGGCTTTTGACTTCCGTCGTCCGCCGCCGGCGATCGACCCGTAAAGGTTTATTACCATCCAGAAAATGCCTTTGGCTTGGGCAGAAAAACGTAGCTGGGCTGCCAGGCTAGAGGAGCGCTGGGAGCCCAAAGAAGAACTGACGCGGGACGGGGCGCTCCTCATTTAGCTTGCAGACAAGGGAGAGCCGCCCCCAAACTATGGTGCGTTGACTTGGTGAAGAGCGGCGGGTCGAGTGGCCCACAATGGAGCGGCAGTATCTGACGTCAATGATTGTAGTAAACCACTCACAAAATAATGTGTTTACTCAAAATTTGTGTTTCATTTTCACAGTGAGCTGTGGCGTATGTCTCCCGATGAATGCTATCGCAATTCGACAGCCAATAATAGTGGTTTCTATGATGTAGTTTTTAGCAAAGTGCAGGGGACACTGCGACAATATTGCTAGCGCTGGTGTAATACCTCCAACGGGATACTTGGCATCAACTTTGAAGGGTTCGACCACTGCTGTGGTTTACAGCAGTCGCGGATAGTCCTCGCCGTCGACTGGTTCATATAGGAGCACGTGGACAATGTATAATTTTAACTGATTGGTTTGTTCATCAGTGAGAGAGAGAGAGAGAGTTGGAAATGTCAAATGGGAGAACAGGGGAAGACAATAATGACTTCACCCGAGGCTCTGGGGGGGGGGGGGGGTCGTTGAGATGGTCGTCTAAGTTGGGATTTCTGTAACTATGTAAATAAATGTACATAGTCGAACTAAAGCAGCGCAAGTTGGCACATCACTCAGCAACGCGCCCGCCACCAAGCTCCTAACGATCGGGGCTGAACCCTCCTTTACCAACAACTGGAGCAACAACTATGTTCAAGGCACTTCACCTTGGACAAGTGTCGGCACGGTTGGGTTTTTTGTTTGGGTCGGGCCTGTCAAGTGTGCGTGTGTAGCCAAGATGTTTCTTGGCTGCCCAGTCAGGACTGTAGTCATTAAACTAATTTGCTGCAGCATTTGCGCAATGCCGAATCAATAAGAAAAACAGCCGAGGAAGAGAATGTGCAAAGCATTAGAATTTTCACAGTTTCAGCTAAAAGCAACGGCAACCTCTGAGATTGCTGCGAGGCAAAGAAATGTGTGCTCATGAACGGTGATTTTTTTCGATGTCGATTTTCCAACGCATTTGCGGTAAGGAACTTCCATTCCAGTCTCTCGACCTTCTGGTTTGTCTCAGTAGAACTTTGGCTTCGAGTAGGCCGAGCCCGCTCTATGACATATTAAATCAAAATAATGTCGTACAAAAGCCAACCGTGCCGACACTTATCCAAGACGAAGAAACTTTAGCACACTCGACTTGCCGAAATCTTCATCAAGGTTTTTCCCGTTGAGGCGCTCGCAAGTCATTCGCGTTGCCTTCTCACGGAGAGCAACAGAACCTTTTCGCACTTGTTTGTCCGGACTCCGGGATTTCCAAAAACCAGGAGTCTGCAACACCTGCTGTCCTCGGTTTTCTCTTTCCAAGTGTCACACAGTTTTTATTCGGGACGTCACCTGAAATAGAGAAAGATTTGCGTAGTATGACAATCTTGTTGATTGTGGCCCGCGCAGCTAGCTGTTAATGTGCCGACGTCTCTCATCACGGATACAAATATGGTGATGCACAGTGCGCCGCATAATGAAAGACCCACTGGGAGCGCGTGGCCAAGGCGGTGGCTGGCGGGGGCGCTGCGAGTGCTCGGGACAATTCCATTCTGCTTCAAGGGGAGGACGCTCACTCGGGGCTCAGCTAAAGCGAAACGTGCTTATCAGTTTGTGCTGAGCCCCGAGTGAGCGTCCTCCCTCGAAGCAGAATGGAATTGCCCAGAGCGCTTGCAGTGCCCCCGCCAGCCACCACCTCAGCCACGCGCTCCCAGTGGGTCTTTCATATTGCGGCGCACTGTACGCAGAGTGCACGGCTCACTAGTCCGTGTTCCACGGAAACTAAGAGACTGCCTATTGCTGTTTGGTAAGATCTACACTGGAATACGCATGTATTTTGTGGGATCCGCATCAGAAGTACCTTGCAGATAAGTTAGAAAAACTTTAAAACCGTGCGGCGAGATTTGTAACAGGAAATTATAGTAGAAACAATTGCGTAACAGGGACAAAAAATGTACTTGGTTGGGAAACTTTATTGTCAAGGCGCAAAGATTTTCGATTGAGGTTCTTGCTCGCAATTTTTAATGATATGACTGGTATTGATAAAAGCAACTACATAAAATTACCTAACTACATTTCAAATCGCGTGAATCATACCAGAAAAATAAGGGAAATTTCTTGCAGAACAGATATAAGTTTTCATTTTTTCCACGCACAATCGCTCAATGGAACCTGTTACCAGTTTTTTATTATTCGTGACGACGTGGGACCATTTATCTCAGGAAATGGTCTTGATTTTTAATGTTGTTTATGTCCAATGTTTATGTATTTTCTTTATTGACAGCCCAGGTTGTATATTCAAGAGTTCTGTTTTTATTTTATTGAGCGTATTAATCTATGGGCTGTGCCTGCTATAATGCTGTAGTTTTCGGCACTGCAGGTTTTTTTTTTGTAAATAAAAAACACACTCTATAGTGCCGGAAAGGCATTCACTGCTTCAATTGGGATACACATCTTATTTAAATTAGATGGCGCCCACGAAATTATTATTTATAAACCTCACATCAATCGCAACAAAAAACCATAAAAACTACTGCAGTAGATTAAAACTCTAACCACATAAAGCTTCTTTTTTTTTTTTCACACGCTTTTTTTGCGTTGTTAGAGGACACCGACAACAATAATAGGGAGTTGTAGTAGACCGTTTCCGCAGCCCGCTAAGCACCCGGATAGCGCTCCGTAACCCGCCAGAAGAGGCTTGAACTATGCAGACAAGGCTGGCGGCGCGCATGCGCAGCTGCGGCGTTTTCTTTACCGATACTATAGCGGAAAGAGTGAAGCTATACGCACTCCGGAGTGCATTTCGGACGAAGTTGCTATACGCACTCCGCGGAGAGCTCATGTCATTCGGGCCACCCTTTTTGAACGGCGCGTCTATCACTGGGGAGCGTGTTAAGCCAGCCCCCCGCCTAAATTACAAAACTTAACCAGTAAACGCCGCTTCGCGGCGTCCAGCCAGCAACCCAAGCCCCGCTGTCCCCGATCGCACCTCCGGAAAGGGAGTCCCATACCATTTAGTTCTGCGAAGTTTCCGCGACGTCATCATCGCAAAAAAGAAATGTCGTAAATATCGCCAAATGCCTCGACAAAACAAAATGTTCGAGAAATAAAGAAAAAAAAAAGTAGGCCCACCGCGGATCGAACTTGCGTCGACTTGCGTACAAAGCGGACACCTTAAATCGCTTAGAAAACTCGTTGTGATCATTCGTTTTATACGAGTTTAGCGGAGTGCGTATAGCCATTTCGTCCGAAATGCACTCCGGGGTGCGTATAGCTTTACTCTAGCGGAAAAGAAAAACTATACTACAACTCCCTAATAAGACGCGCGGGCCGACAAAGAAACCTGGCCAGGACAGATATCGGTACGCAGCGATGCGTGCCGAAGCGAAGTGACGCTGACGCGGACGAAGCAAGGCGTGAAAAACGAACCGCGTACGATAAAACGTCTGCCAGGTCGACCGCCTCGCGATTAACTCGCAACCCGTCGGGCGGTTTGACGAACAGCGCGTGGCATAGAGTAATATAGTAAAACGTAAAGAGTGGCCACTCCCATAGACCCCAGCGGCCCACTTGACTACCAGCGCTCCTAGCGGCCGCCGTGAAATTTTTCTCGACTTCCTGTTTGGGTGCTTTCGGTTTCGTTTTTCAACATGGATAGAGTTACAGAATACTAGTAGTCAAATGAATGGATAACTAATATTAGTGCTTCCAACTGTATTGGTCGGTAGCTTGCGCCACCTAGGCTGTCGTGACTAACTACAATTTTAAGGACAGGACGAGCGGGTTGGTAAGAGATAATTAAACTTGAGGAAGAAAACGAGAAGGACGGACACCTCACAAACTTCCAACTATGGTTGTCCGTCCTTCTCGTGTTCTTCCTCAAGTTTAATTACAATTTTAAATTTGGTTACGGTTGCTAATTTAGAATTTACTTGGGCGTTTGAGCTGTGTATTCAACAACTCAAAAGCACGCTTAAATTTATTTACAATTTCGGGACAGACAGGTAACGAGGTAACCATGTACAACCAATATGAAATATAAAACTGGAACAGTAAAAAAAGGACAACCAACAGAAGGCAGCAATTAACAAATATTAAAATTTTTATTTTGGCCACGAAGATAACCATAAAAAATAGTTACTTTACATTAAAAACAAAACGAAAGACCGTGAAAATTATTTTTGCACTTAATTGTTTCAGGACGTGTTACAAAGAATATTTTTTCAGAAAAACCTCATCAGCCTTTTTGTACAGGTTTGAGGGAGGAAACATCTAAAAGTTCACAACTGACACCAAAGCCGGGTGACCCAATAGGAAGATCCATACCAATAAAGAAACATTCAACACAAACACACTAGAAAAAAACACACATCAAGTGGTTCTGCAGTCCGTAGTAAAGACTGGTCGACTGCTGGCCTACAACCTGGTCATTACAAATTACACCTGGAAATGCTCGGCGTGCAGTGTGCACCGTTCTGTTAAGTACCGTATTTTCCGGACTATAGTACACACACAGGGTAGTGGTATAGTCTTCAGAGTCCACACAAATTTGTTTGTGTGCCCACACAAACAAATTCTCCTAAGTAGCTAGCCGTGTAAAATGCCTGCCTTGTTAGCGCACAAAAACTTCTAGTATAAATTATTAAGGCACAAAAAGAATCTTAGCATAACAAATCATTATTTAACAATCTGTTATCCACAAATTCCGTCGCATCGATCATAAGGAACAATCTTGCAAAAACAAATCCTTGTATATTCTACACCTGCAGATGGCCCCCACAACATAAAATTGCAATTCAAAACATGACCAGCCCGCGGCTCTTGTCCAAACAATATGACAACAACAAGTTCACGTGCAAGGCAAACTTTTTTAGCCACAGCGGAAATCTTTTTCCCCTGCCCTTCGACCTCAGTTTGACATGACTTGACACCAGCTGGAATACCTCCTCAGTGACATGAGGGCGAATCATGGCGAGGGCTTCTGTAGCTGTCTGAGGCGCCTTCTGCTCTTGCTTACGCAGTCTTGTGATGGCCTTCCTGTAGCACGAGACCTTGGCTTGAAGACGCTTTATGACGTGCTTAGGTCTCACTGCTGACTTGTGGAAACTGGGCGTGGAAGCGCGTGAAATAGCTAGAACCAAGAAACACAATATTAGCCAGCTGAGAAACAATATATGTGGCCATAGAGTTGAGCTTGTACACTCAACTCTGCATTATATTTATATAATGTGAAATATCAACACCACCTTCTATTTATGAGTATTAAACTTTTAGGTCATTAATGCTTGTTAACTAAAGATATCCAGAAGCAGTACCAACTTTCCATTTGCACAGAAGAATCTTACTGATGAAAAGCATAGAGGCATCCACATAAGCAAAGAAAATTAGACACTTACAAGCCTCGGCTGATTCAGAGCTGGCAGAGGAGAATGGTGTCACTGGGCTGAGGTCTGAAGGCGTGCCGTACGAGGCACTGGCCTGCACGAGATCTGCAAGAAGTTGGTTATCAGAAACAAGTTGTTGCTTCAAACAGAGTCGCTTCCTCACCATGAGCTGCCATGGACAGGGTGACCGGCTGGCTGTCTGAAGGCGTGCCGTGCGAGGTGCTGGCCTCCTCGAGATCTGCAAAAATTTGGCTATTAGAAACAAGATGAAGTCACCTGCAATTAACAAAATGTTGGGCACGGCAGCGGCAGTGTTGGGGGTGTAACACAGCAGTCAACACGTTCTGGACATTGAAACAAAACATTTCTAGATTATGGGAAGGTTCGGAGCTAGGGAAGCTTCAAACCAATGATACTGAGACTAAGTGAACACACGATATTGTGATGCAGATGCGCAAACATGACACAATCGCCTAAACGTGACCATACCACTGATGCTAGATAGAAATAAGAGTAATGTCAGAGCTTACGAAGCAGTAAAAGTAGAGTTGCATGTAAGCCAAGTTATTCTACTTGTATATTTTGCATACATCGGGAAGTGAATAAAGCATTACCACGACATATCACAGACTGCCAGT